>CBVK0100247633.1:0-14099 GCA_900067695.1 Picea abies | reverse complement strand
CAAAAGTCATGTGGGCCCCGTTTGGGTAAGTTAGTACATCAACTTCCCAGGGTCGTAACTTTTGCATACGATCTCCGTTTTAGGCGTGTGATAGCCCGTTGGAAAGGTATCATCGAGGAGATTCATTTTGGGGGCTCAAACATGCCTTCAAATATCATAGAGGAGATTTATCCCTAAAAACCTTCATTTAGGCCCTCAAAATGGCCCCGGAAGTTAAAACTGCTAAAAATAGTAAATTGTCAAAATTGTTAGAAAACTGTTTTGAGCCAGTTGGAAAATGTGGGTGGCCACTGATATCCATCTGGATCATGTTTTCCTGAAATATAAGTGTAGACTCAATGTCACTACCACTGATCAACCTGTAACTTCCATTGTCATCAACCAACTTGTCACTATCACTGTCACATCAACCAATCACCATCACTCTATCACATCAACCTGTACCTGATGATCAACCAATCATCCAACCTATCACCATCCCTATCATCATCATAGTCATTGTCACTATCATTGATATATTATCAACAACCAACTATAATCTCGTCCACTCACATGGATACCAAACCCATCACCATACCATGTACATCAAGCATGTACCAAAACATGTACCAAATATATGTACCATATCATGCATCAATCATGTGCCAAAACATGTACCATATCATACATAAACCATGTACCAAAACCTGTACCATATCATGTACCAAGATCACCAAGAAGTGCCTCTGACAATGTACCATATCATCATCGAAATATGTTCTTCATCCATGTGCCAAAATAAGTATCAAACCATGAACCATAAAATCACTAAGATGTGTCTCAACATGTACTATCATAACCAAGCATGTACCATAACATCACCAAGATATGCATCAAGCATATACCATATCACTCATGATATGTCTCAATCATGCCATACGCCATGTACCATAAGATATCATCAATTATGTGCCTCAACTAAGTACCATAAGATGTGCCTCAAGATTGTGATAACATCACCATAACATATACCAAACCAGATACCAACATAGCCAAGATATACATCTAACAATGTATCATATCATCACAAAGGTGTACCATATAATATATCATCATCATCAAGACATGCCTCAAGCATGTACCATAAAGATAACCCTCAATAACACATGTAAAGCATACCTTTGATCCTGCAATAGACCTGACACATGAAATTACAGACATGTATCTCTTCCTTAGCTTCAACAACAAGAGAATAACATCTTCATCAAATTTTACCTCAGTCTCGTGAGACTAGTTTTGGATTAGTCACAAACCCTAAATTTAAACAAGCATAACTATATACCTGTAATGAATAAAGGTCTGAAATTTTAACCACAGATACTATGAGATCTTTTTTCCATCATCTCAAAAGGTTTGAAATTTCTCAGAACAAAAGTTATAGCGAAAATGGAAAATTTTCCTGAATTTTAGCCTATTTTAGAGAACGAATGTGTATAGCCTTCCAAGTTCTCAATATTTGATATATGATTCTAAAATCGCACAAAAGATACGGAAAATTGTCATATTGCCACTAAAATTGGTTTCATGGAATTTGGATCCTCTATGAATAAGTTATGAGTTTTTTACCCGAAACACGTGTTTGAGATTAGTTTCAGGACTAGTAAAAAACCCTATCTTCCACAAAGTTTATCTCCAAAAGGACAATGGACCAAAATCTGAAATTTGTATCACATGTACCTTGATATGTCTTCGCAACAACCTACAATTTTTTCTAACTAAATCATTCTAGGAAAACAATTATAATGAAAATTATAAGATGACCTTTAAATAACATACCTTAGAACTGTTGGACAACTGAGAGTGGGGGGGGTGAATCAGTTGTAACCTTGCTTAAACAATTCTGCTTATTTTAAACTCTTATAGAGCACTCAATGAAAATCACAATAATGTAGGGAAGAAAGCAATAGTACATTCAGCATCATTCACACATATGAGATACATAGAGACAAATATTTTCTGAGGAAACCCATAAAGGGTAAAAACATCTTCTTCTTTATATGATAAGTAATCTTTACATTCTTTACATTATCATACATATGAGCTCCAACTCATTGTGAGGCTACAACCTCTATTTTGCAAGCTGCAACTTGCTGAGAGCACCAAATCTCTATTTTCTCTAGCACCCACTAGAAGGAAGCACCAACTCCCTGGTTTCCCTAGCACCCACTAGAAGGAAGCACCAAATCCCTAAGTGTTCCAACACCAACTGGATGGAAGCACCAACTTGCAGTCACACAGGCACCAACCTGTATAACAAAGAACAACAGTTCTCCCTTACACCACCTTGCCACCCTGGTTTCTCTGGCTGCAACTAGATGGAAGTTACAACTCCCTGTGTTCAAGCACCCACTTGAACCTCTGAGGACAACAGTCCTCCCTAGCACCTCCCTTCTACCCTAACATATAAATTTTGGTATATATAAATTTATCACAGTGATACAATATTTATCATTGGCTTACCAGGCTTATCATTGTTCTGCTATGCTGCTCTACTCTCCTGTATCAGTGTCTCTCTGTCTGCATCTTCTTGTGTTTTATGATCTTCTATTTTTCTCTACAAAAGCACCTCATCCTTCATTTACTGTCTCATTGTCTTGCTGCACACATACCTTTCACTTTCTGTGCCTCTGCCTTTTATGCTCTATGTGCCATGTCCATTAAATGCACCATTCCTCTCCTGTGCATTTCAGCTGCTACACTCTGCCTCATTCTACACACCTGAATCATGCTCAACAGCAACAAATCCATCTCTTCTTTGTTCTACATTCTTATAGTCTCTGTGCACCTTGTGCATGGTCTATGTGCAATGCTTCTGCATGCTCTTCACAGCGAGTACTCTGCCTAATCATCATTACGACTTTTCAGCTTCTCTGGCAGTTAAACCCATGTGTCCATCATCACTGGGTGTTATGCCAACATTCCTTCGCTTCTCCAGCAATCGAGACTCTTTGTCTTATTTGTTACAGTCAAGCTCAACCTCTTTGTTGCAATTACAGGCTTCAATGCTCTTCCATTTGTCAATCGCCTCTATGATCAGTCTTCATTCTACTGGAAGATGCCTTGAGACTCTTCTGCTCCTCTAGCAATCACACAGAAGTCTCTTCAAGTCCTCTAGCAGAAACCATCAGTGGTTTCTAGTAGTTATAGTGAAAACCTTGAAATGGAGCCTAGCTATGCTAGCTCTTTCCACTTACGTGACCACTGGCGATGACCACCGACTACATAGACATTTCGCCATTTTGGCATTTCAACATTCAACAATTTGGCATTCGTGTGATCAAGTGTCTCGACACTCCAAGTCGCGATCCTCGAAATGGAGCTTGGTTGCACTAGATCCTTCCTCCATCTTCTGCAGATGTGACCACTGGCTATGTTCACAGCCTTATTCGAAACTGCATTTCACAATTTCGCATTTCACGAATTTGTTGCGAGTCACTCTAACTCTTCCAACTCCCAATCCTTGAAACTCCAAAAAAGGATCTTATCTCTTCGAGATCTTCTCTACAGCTCTATGATGATGTGACCATCGATGGTGACCAAGACTTATTCAAAACTACATTTTGCAATTTTGCGTTTCGGCACTTTGGGACTCTTGTGATGAAGAGTATCAAGTCTTGACTCCTCCATCTCTTGGTATCTGAAACTCCAAAATGGAGTAAGATCAATGGTCTGGTATTTCATCGTTTCGTATTTCGGCGATTCGACATTTCGGCACTTCGGGACTCCTTTGATGAAGAGTGTTAACTCTTGACTTTTTCAACTCTCAGTATTGAAACCTCTGAAATGGAGTCGGATCAATGGTCCACACTCTTGATGATTCGACAGTCCATATCTCTTCGTGATTTCGTATATCACAATTTCAACATTCTTGATGTGAGAGTTATTGACAACTCCAAGTCTTAGTATCCAAAACTCTGAAATGGAGTCGGATCAACGACATTTTGGCATTTCGCATTTCGTCGTTTCGGGACTAATATGGTGAATATTCTTGGTGCTTAATTCCTCCAACTCCTGGTATCCGAAGTTCTGAAATGGAGTCGGATCAAAGATCCGGTATTTCCTTGTTTCACATTTCAACGATTCGGCATTTAGGCACTCCCATGGTGAAGTGTTTCGACACTTCAACTCCCGGTATCTGGGACTCCTAAATGGAGTTATTTCCCGATCTGCGAAACTCTTTGTTGGTGTGCCTATTTCAGGATTTCAACAATTCGCATTTTGTGACTTTGGGACTCTTGTGTTGAAGAGTCTCGACTCTTGACTTCTCAATTTCCCGGTATCCAAAAATCTTTGTTGGTGTGCCTATTTCGAGATTTCGAGGTTTCACATTTCGCGACTTCAGGACTCTTGTGTTGAAGATTCTCGACTCTTGACTTCTTGATTTCCCGGTATCCGAAACTCCGAAATGGAGTCTTTGACATGCTCTGATCTTTCGCCTTTCGCGATTTCGGGGTTCGCTACTTCAAAGGTTAATGTTCCTTTGATCTTTGATTTTTTGGTCTGTGAAACTCTGAAATGGAGTCTCTTTGGTGCTTTGATCTTTCGCCACGCATTTGTCCCCAATCAATTCTCGATCCAATGGCTCAGATCATTTCGCCATTTCACTTTTTTCGATTTGGAAGGATAGAGCACTTCCTTCCTTTGACTTCTTGGTTAGCGAAATATTGATCTGTGACCACGTGTCCTGCTTGAAGATGGACGGTCCTCCTTCTTTCGGGATTTTGTAAGCCCGCTTCACCTTGCACTTTAAAGAACTTGCAGGTTCTCCTGGATCCAACGACGGTCAAACCCCGCGCTCGGATCTAACTCCCAAGATTTGTCCTCCATCTGCGTGCTCATCCTATTTGATTTCAGATCTCACGGTCATCGGGAATTCTAAATGGGATCCAATGATCATTGTTGCTTCTCCTCCTGAGCTTACACATCCTCCTGACTTGGAAGAATTTCTTAGTGTCAAAGGCCTCGACCTTTGATCTACCTAAGATCTTGAGTACGCTATCTCTCTTGAGCTTTGGCAATGACCTTGTCCCTGGTGCACACCTACGCACTGTGTGTGACTCTGCACTAATCCTCCTGAGATTACGTTGTTCCTGTTTTTCTATCGATGCACACTCTGATCTTGCCATCAATGACAAGCACACTCTGCACTCTGTGTGCACCTCTGCACTATCTCTTTTGGTCTTTACGAGCTTGTTTTGTTGCGTCTCCCCAAAATACTTCTGGTGCCTGCTTGACACATTGTACTTGTACTCAAGCCATCATCACTACTGTACTTACCATCAATGAAAAGCATACACTACCTGTAAAACATGCCAACAATATCCCCATTTGGCATTGATGGAAACAAAGGCACATGGAAACGTTCTTTTCTCCCCCTTTGACATCAATGTCAAAGAAAACACCCTCCCCCTGAGCAGTTTTAGTATTTTTTGGAGGTATCATATATTCAATCAATACAAGCTCCCCCTAACAGGATGGACTCTCTTAGGTGTGAGACGGGATGACACCTAGCTTCTAATTCTTGGACCTGTTCATCTTTAGCTTCCGCTGTATCCTCTGTAGAATACTCAATATTGCTCACCTCTCTTACTAGGACTCCTTCATCAACCTTTTCTTCTCATAACTAGATGACTCCCCCTATCACTGTTCTCTCTCCGCTTCTAACGGTTTTCCTCCTTTGTTTCTAAAAGGTTTTCTTTTCTTGACAAGGTCTTTCCTCTTGTTATCTCTATAGAATGTCATGTATATAATTTTGTACAATAGAATGTTGTTGCTGCGAATGTTGTTGTCCTACTAAACCATTGCGTAATTGTAGCTCATACTTTTCAAACAGCCCTTGTATTTCCCCATTGATTCTCATCGATCTCTATTACTGCAATTTCAATTTTCTTCCATGATGCACACAATCCAAGGATTTTATGACCATATTCAATAACAAGAAAAAAATTCTACAACCACTCTCATACCTTCTTTTCTTTTTCACAGATGAAGGACCTGTATCAAGTTTCTTAGGAGTATTGATTTCTTCCTTGTTGTATCCAATACCATATTTGTCATTTGGTGATCTTTGACTATCTAAGAGCTTATCTAGGGCCATGGAGCTGTTTAGGAACTTGCTTTGGGTGTTTGACTTCTCAACCTTCAAAACTTCTGCTTCCAGCTTATGACATGATTCTTCTCCTACTTCTTCCATGGGATACATGTGAACTGAATATTATTTTATTGTATCTGAATCTTTTTCTTTACTTGCAGGGAGGATTCAATGTCAAAATTATTGTCTGTCATTATGATTTTAGCCACCACTTGTCTTGAGTTTACAGAATTTATCTTACAGTCTTTGGAATTGACCACTGCTTTACATCCTCTATCACATATTTGATTTACATTGAGCAAATTATGTTTCATCCCATCTATAGGAAGATCATCCTATGAATCTCCTTTTTCATTACTTAAACTCACCATCCCTTTATCCTTGTTTTTACCTAGTTCATCATTTTCAAGGATCACATTTCCTGTTTTGATTTTTCTTATAAGCAGAAGCTTATCCTTGTCTCTAGTCATGTTCTTGGAACATCCACTGTCTATATTCCCGGAGGCCTTTTGTTTTTGAGTTGAAAGTGCTAGATCATATTTTTCACTATCTTTCCTTTTCCATGTGCTAGCCTTTCTATCTATGAACTTTATTCTTGGATCTTCTTTGTAATTCTTCAGATGGCAGTTTTCAGCTTTGTGGCCAAAGTTTTGATAGTTATAGCATTCAATCTCATTGTTCAATAGGTCAAAGTTATTGTTGTAGCGTTATCTACTCATTGACTATTTATTATTTCTTGACCTCCTCAATTGCATGTCTCTAGACTTAATTTGGAAATTTGCAATCTGTGATGGTTTGTTACTTGTCTGTATCATTCTTTGTTGTGGAAGATATTTATTCCTTGGAAATATTAATAGCTCATGTCTAATTCTTAAGGAACAATTTACAGCTTTGTGACCAAAGTTAGAACAGTAGAAACAATATCCATAGAAAAATTATTTGTACCTGGAAAATGGTTGTCTTCTTTGAGCAAATTGATTTCTTCCATGCTGATGATTTCCTTGAGCAGGGAGTGTATTATTTCCTTGTTCTACAGATTCAGTTCTGGCACCTTTTTCTTTACTCCTCCTGGGTGGTTGATTATCTTCCTTTGTTTCTGCAGGTTTGTTGTTGTCAATGGTTGTAGATTTGACAAACTTGATGAAGTCATTGTTGCTTGGATGACCACTACTTGATCCCTCTTCATAACCCAAACCTGTTTTCAACTTTGGATTCCTTTGCTGAAATGGTGGCTAATCCTTCTAAGGCTTTGTTACTCGATAGATTCTGATGATACAAGACTTGAAACTTCTCCAACTCTTTCCTAGTTTTCACTACTTCTTCTTCCAGAGATTTACATATTGCCTTCTTTTCTGATAACTGTTGTTTCAGAATGTCCTCGATTTTATTTGCCTCTTCTAATTTCACTTTTAGTAGGACAAAGTCTTCATCATGTTGTTTACTGTCTTTCTCAAACTGTATCAACAATTGTTTTTTCTTTCTGTTCTTAATTCTGAGTCTGTCAATCTATTCCAGTGCACTGATCATTTCTCCTTCCAAATCAACCACAACCTCTTCTTCATTAGCCTCACTTCCTGTGATTTTATTATCATAATCCTCTTTGGCCATAAGCATGAAGTCATTTACCTTATCTTCACAGGAAGATTCACTATCAGTGTCTTCTGAGGAGTCATCATTGTTTACACATAAACTTTTCTTTTTATCAAATATTTTGGATTTGAACTTCTTTTCACCTTCAGAGTTCTGATCATGTTTCTTGTGTGGACATTTATTTTCGAAATGACCTATTTTACCATAGTTGAAACATTTGAAGGGTAGATTACCTTGGTACTTGCCTGATCCTTTCTTTATTCTTCTCACAAATTTTTCTTCAATTTCATCAGGCTCGGAATCTTCATTCTTATCTGCTTTAAATGATGCTTCTCTAGAGGTGGGTTTATCTGTAACTATCCTCATTTCATATGCAGTCAATGTTCCTAGAAGTTGATCAAAAGCCAAAGTCTTTATATCATTTATTTCTTCTATAGTTGAGACCTTTGGGTTGAACCTATCTGGCAGAGATATCAAAATTTTCTGAACTAAGGAGGGTTCCTCAATTTTTTCACCAAGTGCTTTCATTGCATTTACTAGTTCTTCAACTCTTAGAAAATACTTCCCAATGGTTTCATCTTCTTTCATCTATATCTTTTCAAACTGTACTCTGTAGGTTTGAAGCTTGGCATCTTTTACCTTCTCATTACCTTCATAACTTCTAATGAGTTTGTCCCACATTAGTTTGGCAGTTTGAAGATGCATCACCTTTACAAACTCGACTTCTACAAGTCCATTCAAGATACCATTCATTCCCTTAGCATTAAAAATAAATTCTAACTTATCATCCTTGGAAGCTAGCACAACAGGCTTTATGTATCCAATCTCTACTACATCCCAAACATCATCACCTAAGGCCATTAGGTATGTTCTCATTCTAACCTTCCAGAAGGTGAAGTTTGTTCCATTAAAAAAAGGAGGCTTAGTGACTGAAGTCCCTTCATGACTTGACATGTTTAAGCTCCAGGATCTACCCTTAGATAAAAGGGGTCAGCTCTGATACCAATTGTTGGATAACTGAGAGGGGGGTGGGTGAATCAATTGTAACCTTGCTTAAACAATTATGCTTATTTTAAACTCTTTACAGAGCACTCAATGACAATCACAACAATACAGGGAAGTAAGCAATAGTTCATTCAACATCATTCACACATATGAGATACACAGAGACAAATATTTCCCGAGGAAACCCATAAAGGGTAAAAACCTCTTCTTCTTTATATGATAAGTAATCTTTACATTCTTTACATTATCATACATATGAGCTCCAACTCATTGTGAGGCTACAACCTTTCTTTTGCAAGATGCAACTTGCTGAGAGCACCAACTCTTTGTTTTCTCTAGCACCCACTAGAAAGAAGCACCAATTCCCTAGTTTCTCTAGCACCCACTAGAAGGAAGCACCAACTCCCTAAGTGTTCCAGCACCAATTGGATGGAAGCACCAACTTCCAGTCACACAGGCACCAACCTGTATAACAGAGAACAACAGTTCTCCCTTGCACCACCCTGCCACCCTAGTTTCTCTGGCTGCAACCAGATGGAAGCTACAACTCTGTGTGTTCAAGCACCCACTTGAACCTCTGAGGACAACATTCCTCCCTAGCACCTCACTTCCACCCTAACATATAAAGTTTGGTATATATAAATTTATCACAGTGATACAATATTTATCATTGTCTTACCAGGCTTATCATTGTTCTGTTATTCTGCTCTGCTCTCCTATATCAGTGTCTCTCTGTCTGCATATTCTTGCATTTTTTGATCTTTTATTTTTCTCTACAAGAGCACCTCATCCTTCCTTTACTATCTCATTGTCTTGCTACACACATACCTTGCGCTTTCTGTGCCTCTGCCTTTTATTCTTTGTGTGCCATGTCCATTCAATGCACCATTCCTCTCCTGTGCATTTAAACTATTGCACTTTGCCTCATTCTACACACCTAAATCATGCTTAATAGCAACAACTCCATCTCTTCTTTGTTCTGCATTCTTATAGTCTCTATGCACCTTGTGCATGGTCTATGTGCAATGCTTCTGCATGCTCTTCGCAGCGAGTGCTCTGCCTGATCATCATTACGACTCTTCAGCTTCTTTAGTAGTTAAACCCATGAATCCATCATCACTGGGTGTTATGCCGAGATTCCTTCATGTCTCCAACAGTTGAGACTCTTCGTCTTCACTGTCACAGTTGAGATCAATCTCTCTGTTGCAGTTACAGGCTTCAACGCTCTTCCATCTGTCAATCACCTCTATGACCGGTCTTCATTCCACTGGCATATGTCTTGAGACTCTTCCGCTCCTCTGGCAATCACACAAAAGTCTCTTCGAGTCCTCTAGTAGAAACCATCAGTGGTTTCTAGCAGTTATAGTGCGAACCTTGAAATGGAGCCTAGTTATGCAAGCTCCTTCCACTTACGTGACCACCAGCAGTGGCCACTAGCTACATAGGCATTTCAACATTTGACAATTCAACATTCGTGTGATCAAGTGTCTCGACACTCCAAGTTGCGATCCCCTAAATGGAGCTTGGTTTCACTAGCTCCTTCCTCCATCTTCCGTAGATGTGACCACTGGCTGTGTCCACATCCTTATTCGAAACTGCATTTCACAATTTCACATTTCACGAATTTGTTGCGAGTTACTCTAACTCTTCCAACTCTCGATCCCCGAAACTCCAAAAAGGGAGCTTATCTCTTTGAGCTCTTCTCTATAGCTCTATGAAAATGTGACCACTGGCGGTGACCAAGACTTGTTCAAAACTACATTTCACAATTTTGCGTTTCGGCACTTCGAGACTTCTGTGATGAAGAGTCTCAGGTCTTGACTCCTCCATTTCCCAGTATCCAGAACTCCAAAATGGAGTCTTTGACATGCTCTGATCTTTCACCTTTCAGGATTTCGGGGTTCGCTAATTCAAAGGTTAATGTTCCTTTGATCTTTGATTTCCCAGTCTGTGAAACTCTGAAATGGAGTCTTTGTGGTGCTCTGATCTTTCGCCACGTGTCCGTCCCTGATCAATTCTCGATCCAATGGCTCAAATCATTTCTCCATTTCACATTTCGTGATTTGGAAGGATAGAACACTTCCTTCCTTTGACTTCTTGGTCAGCGAAATGTTGATCTATGACCACATGTCCTACCCAAAGATGGACGGTCCTCCTTCTTTCGGGATTTTGTAAGCCCGCTTCACCTTGCACTTTAAAGAACATGCAAGTTCTCCTGGATCCAACAACATTCAAACCCCACGCTCAGATCTAATGCCTGAGATATTTCCTCCATCTACGTGCTCGTCCTATCCGAGTTCAAATCTGATGGTCATCGGGAATTCTAAATGGGATCCAACGATCACGGTCGCTTCTCGTCCCGAGCTTACACATCCTTCTGACTTGGAAGAATTTCTTAGTGTCAAAGGCCTCGACCTTTGATCCTCCTGAGATCCTAAGTACGCTATCTCTCTTGAGCTTTGGCAATGAGTTAACCTCATCCTTGGTGCACACCTATGCACTGTGTGTGACTCTGTGCTAATCCTCTTAAGCTTATGTTGTTCCTATTTTTCCATCGATGCACACTCTGATCTTACCATCAATGACAAGCACAATCTACACTTTGCATGCACCTCTGGACTATCTCTTATGGTCTTCACGAGATTGCTTTGCTGTGTCTCCCCAAAATACTTCTGGTTCCTGCCTGGCACATTGTACCTGTACTCAAGCCATCATCACTGCTGTACTTGCCATCAATGACAAGCATACCCTGCCTGTAAAACATGCCAACAAGAACACATCATCACAAGAATTCATCCTCCCTTGAAATTTCATTGTTATTCACTTCACATTACCTTTGAAATTTTCCTCAGATATCCTTGGTTACCTTAGATAAAAATCACTTGAGTTGATATAACAAATGAACTCCTATGTGCCTTATTTATATTAGATATGGCACCCTCGTTTTAGGGCCAACTTAACCCAAATAAAATTCAATTTAATGTTTAATTATTATTCCATTAAGATCGAATTTACCAACAACATACTTAATATTTATTTTAATATTTATTGCAATGAGGCCAACTTGTGACTTCTTGTTTGCAACAATGTGTCTTATTTTAATTAATTTGGGGCTGACTTGTCACTTCTTGTTACGATTGTTTAGGGATTCTTAACCATACTTCAAGTCTTCCATCTTCAAGAGGGCATATCTCCTCAATTGTGAGGAACCACATGATGTACCACCTACCATTGGAAACAACATGACGAGGACTATTCATATATGAGTGTGTTACCTACTTTTACATTGTCATTTATATCCTTATTCCTCAAACAACTTTTGGCTTCATGACCAAACCTTTGGGGCTTCTTGTAGAATTTTTCAAATGCACCCATTACATCTATTGAAATCAATGAGAACCACTTGGTTAATTATTCTAAATTAAAACTAATCATCATAGCCTCAAAAAACTTTTGGAGCGACGAATTTCATCCCTAGAGAAACATAAGTGTGTTACCAAATTGTTCAACTATGATCATGATATTTTTTACAAGAAGGGAAAAAAGAACATGATAGTTGATTCTCTTTAGAATAAAATTGAAAAGGAAGGGTCTCTCTTTTTCACTATTCTTCATTGTAGCCAACTGGTTGAATGTAGTTCACCATGAATGGTTCTAAGATTCCAAACATTCTAGCATGATCCAACAACCACAACATTGTTGGATCATGTTGTCATTGATGCCAATGGTTTGTCTTTGATGCCAATGGTTTGATTATTTGGGAGATTGTTGGATCATATGTAAATGGTTTGGTTTCATTGATGTCATTGATTGATGTCAAGTAATTGATTGATATGATGCCCTTGATGAGAATGATATATGTCCAAGTGGAAACCAATCGATGCAAAGATGAATGATTAGTTTCTTATCATGGTTGATAAGGTGCACAAATAGATGAACTCCAAAGTGGTCCCCTTATGGTGAAATCCCTCACAGGAAGACGCTTTATGGAATGAGTTATCCTAGAAGAATGGTTGGAGGAACCATGTTTGTATGTGGAATAATGAGATGAAGATCAATGAAGTTGTTGGTGAAACTATCCTAGATGGACAGTGCTTGTCATGCCATTTCCAGTGGTATGTGGAATGTCACATAACTCCTAACGGTTTGAGAGTTATGGAATTATGAAGTTGGAGATCCCCATATGAAGGCTTGAAGCCCCAAAAGGTCAAAGAAGTAAAAGTGCTTGAAAAGAAGAAATCATTATTTAAATGATAAAGTAAAGTGACAAAATCAAGAAGGAAAATATAAATGATAAAGTATTGGAGAACTTTCTATTCATGGAAAGTGGTTAACCCTAAAATAAGGAAAATAGGTTAAGTGACCTAGAAATGGGTTAAGTAACCTAAAAATGGGTTAAGTGACCTAGAAGATGAAAGTATAAATAAGAAGCTAGGATCTCTTGTAAAACATACATTTTTGGTGAGAATCCTTGTGGATCAATGGAGAGCTTCTTGTGAATATCTTTTGGAGTATTGATGGAGAGCTTCTTGTGAGAGAATCTTATTGGTGTGGACCTCTTGAGCATGATTGAAGATATATTCCGAGGAACAGAGCAAGAGGAAGATCTCATGGATGCATCAAAGTTTCGACAATGTAAGAGATCTTAACGGCAAAAGTCTCGGAGTCATAGAAAACCCTATTTTCCGATGCCCACGTGGGTTATCTGTGTATAGGGTGCATGTACACGTGGGTTGGCTGTGTATAGGGTGAGTGTACACGCGGTCTGATTGTGTATAGGGAGCGTGGACTGAATAACCTCATGGAGATTTGTGTTTGAGCTGGTGCCAAGCTCTTGGATGATGAGGCAGCCTCCAGATCTGCATTCTATGGCCTCAAATCTATCACTAAGACATTGGTATGGTTACATTATTGTCTTGATAGATGCTATTGTTTGATATGTTGTGAATTCTTAGGGAATTCTTGGTATGACATCTATGATGTGACTCAGTTTGGTTGATTTGGTTGATGAAGTAAGAAACACTCTTGTGATTCAATAGTGACATGATTTCTATGGTATACTAGTTATTTATACATGATTGAGATAGCATTCATATTCATTTATTGTGGAGCATGAGCAAGCTATTGGAGAGCTTGGATATGTTGTGACTAGTTGTGGATCAGTTTGGATAGTGGAAGACAGAACAGAAAGTGATTGTAGGTTGTAGAGGATCTGAGCATGTGAAGCAAAGCAAAACCCTAGTTTCTCAAGAGCATACACTTGTTACATTATACAATGGTCGCGTTCACACGTGGGCTATAGTGAGCCAGAGCACGTGCACACGCGGGCTGCACTACTTACAAGTCGCGTAACAGTTGACAGATTGATATCTGT
>CBVK0100247632.1:0-12601 GCA_900067695.1 Picea abies | reverse complement strand
GAGAATATGTCTTTGTATTCTTCCATGACCTTATCCACTTGCTTCTGATGCATGGAGAGACCTATCGTGGAGGCCATGGATGTGGCTACAACCTTCCGCTCACTTTGAGCATGAATAATGAAGAAGATAAACTTTCTTGTTTGAGAGATGACCATCCTGCATTTCTTGGCAGAGATCAAGGAAATGGAAGTAGGTGAGACTACTTCGGGTATCCTGTACAATTTCCAGTCCAAAGTAATAATAACACAACAAGGCCTAGACTCACATACAACATGATGTTTCCATAAATAAGGTTGTACCAAAAGAACATCACAAACTTCAAGGGGGGCGACATCACACAATACCTCATCTTTGAAGGGCTTGATGTCATAGGGAAAGAGACACTGTTGGCCAAGGTAGAGATCGCTCCCTTGGCAGATCCATTCAAAGGTGTACAACTATGGGTGCAATGTTGTCGACAAATCCAACCTTTTGACGATCTACGCTAAGATGAGGTTCTTTTGGCTACCTCTATTAACGATGAAGTGCAGTGGAGTACCCTTCACCCACATCTGTGAATGAAATAGGTGCTCACCTTCCTCTGGTTCATCGCAGCTCTTGGATATGGAGTTTTATTTCCTCATTTTCTGACAGAGAGAAGTGATAGATTGGACCATTGGGTAGCGATGCATCGGGGTTCAGATCAATTGAATGCTTGAACTGACAGTGCAAAGGTACCCTAGTGGGTAAGGAGAATATGTCTTTGTATTATTCCATGACCTTATTCACTTGCTTCTGCTAGGTGGAGATACCTACCGTGGGGTCCATGGATGTGCTTGAAACCTTCTGCTCACTTTGAGCGCAAATCACAAAGAAGACAAAATTCTCATTCTGATAGATGACCTTCCGACATTTCTTGGAAGAAATCAAGGAAATGGAAGTAGGTGGGAATACCTAGGGTATCATGTACAATTTCCTATCCATAATAATAATAATGCTATGATTCCTAGACCCATATACAACATGATGTTTCCATAAATAAGGTTGGACCAAAATAATATCACAAACTTCAAGACGAGCGACATCACACAATACCTCATCTTTGAAGGTCTTGTTGTCATAGGGTAGGAGACACTGTTGGCTGAAGTGGAGATTTCTTCCTTGGTGGAGCCATCCAATGGTGTAAAATTGTGGGTGTTGTGTTGTCGGTAGAGCCAACCACTTAATGACCTCTACTAATATGAGGTTCTTCTAGCTACCATTGTCAATGATGAAGTGTATTTGAGTACCCTTCACCCACATATGTGAATTAAATAGGCGCTCACCCTCCTCTGGTTCATCAGTTTCACCATGTTGGATCTTGGTGGTAGCAACACTGGCACTGGGTTCTGCACCAATGATTTGTCTCCCTTTTTCTAGTTCTGACCGAGAGTCAGAGCCCACATATGATTTAGAGGTTTTCACCTTGGCCACCAATGACTGATTTGAGCGGAATTCAGTGGTGTTATTCCAGGGGTTCTCATGGAACTCACACCACTTCCTAGTGTCTTTCTTTTTCTTTCCGATGTCTTTCTTTGTCATCCCATTGTCCTTATTTATTTGTAGCTTAGATTGGTTTTCATGAGGTTGTCCATCCTTACTATGTCCTTTGTTCTGTGAGTTGGGGATTTCTTTTTCCTTCTTTTGTTATGAGGGGTTCACAGACCCAAATGGCCGCGTCTTTTGTTTAAGCTTATGCTCGATTTTGAAATCATATCAAGGACGATATGTCTAGAAACTCCATTTTTGTCTGGATGTATCTATGCAGACCATTTTGTTACTTGAGCACCATATTTCGTTAAGAGTCTTTGATACCCAACTTGGTGCGAAAGGTATGGAATACATTGTGAACTCTGACACTATTTGGTCCCTTTCTTGTCATAGTGTGGTCCATATTGTATATAAGTCATCATAAATTCCAACATGGTAGTATCGTTCCTTAATAGAACCCTGAAATAACCCCAAGTGGGTGCAACTACAAATAATGTAGATTCCTTTGTTGCCTTTTTCTCATAGAAAATATCCCACCAATATTTGACATGGGGGGTGGCCTTAAGGAGAGAAAATGTAATCTTTTCTCTATCAGAAAATGTATGGACAAAAAAATACCATTTTAGAAGGTTTAACCATTTGTCTACCACATATTCATCTATTTGACCTTCAAATATAGGAATATCAAAATTGATCTGTACCTTGAAGGGGGCGGTGCCTCCATTCAAGGAAGATGCATCCCCTATTGGAAGTCACTGAATGATTTGTGTGAAATTATCCATCATCTTGATCCTCTTTCATGTGAGGGATTTTTCGAGCAACAATTTAAAGAGATATCCTTCCCCATCGTCTCTCCTTTTTCCCCCATGGGAGGTCATTGGGTTTGGAGAGGCGGATCTTTCAAAGACCCAACTAGTTCGAGTCCCAACTTCTTATACCTTGACCTCATTGGGGACATGCACAGAGAAACAAGTGAAGAGCATACCGCTTTGATACCAATGATCTAGTTTTATGAATAGAACACAATGAAATAGATATCTATGATATTAAAACAAATATATAGTGAACAATAACATAGATGCAATGAAACTTAAATTCTATTCAATAAAGAAATATGTTGAAACTGTAAAATGTAGAATGAAAAAATCTTGCTCGAATGGTGTTTTCTAATTCTAAGAAGAGATGTGGAGGCTATGCACATTCTCCTGAGAACATTAAAATGAGGCCTCCAGGACTTTTTAGCATCAAGAAGTAATAAAAAAACCCTATACATCTAAAAACCTAACCCTGGGAGATGAAGCGCGAAAATTCATGTGGGCCTCGAGGGGGTAAGTTGGTACATCAACTTCTCGGGATCGTAACTTTTGCATATGATATCCATTTTAGGGGAATGGTAGCCCATTGGAAAGTTATATCTGAGGAATACACATTTTTCCATCAAACTCTAGCTTTATCTCCAATGTGACTATGGTGATCCCAAAAAATGTTGTTTAGGGCCTCAAAATGGCCCTAGAAGTTTGGGACTCGAAAAGCTAGAAAAAACTGCCACGATGAACACAATATGCAAGCTAGTCGGAAGAGGTGGATGGCCACTGATATCCACCTAGATCATAAATCTGTTTCCCAGCATGAAATATATGGCTTGTACAAATGATCTGAAAATGCCAAACAAGTTCTAATACCAACTTGATCCTTAAATATCAATAAACTCTGATACTAATTTAGCCTGAAAATCCTTAGATGCCAATTAATTCTTAATTACACATAAACATTCGACTAGATTCGGTAGATGAATATCTCTTGAATATTTTCAACATATCATATGAATGTATTTCTTGTCCATAAACCCATAAAATGATGAATGACTTGAAATGTAAATGAGATAATACAACAGAAAATAAAAGAACTCAAATACACATATAATTGACATACATCACTACATCTTCAAAGTCTCTTTAAAGAACATGATTGTTCTTCATCATCTCAAAATTCCAAATTACATTACAATATATTCTTAGAAAAATACATTTTTAAGACACTTCGAAAAATCCACTGGTCAAATGTAGAAACAGATTGCATCGTTGAATTCCTGGCAAAAAATCGTGCAAAATTGATATAAATACTCAAAATTTCATCAAGGTACCCTTCGACATGCTTTACATTGTTACCTCAAGTGCCTTGTACCATCAACATGCATTACGAGGAAAAGCTCTGCATAAAATTATGTGTGTGTCTGCCTTGGGGTGTGTGCCATTAAATAGGGCGCCCATTATATATATATATTATTGTTACAATCTGTGTCATATGTTATAACCTCCACGCAAATGTTGGAATGGATATATATTGTTAAAACAATATAATATATGATTAAAACAAATCATGTGCCAAGTATGTGTTGAGCCCCCTCTGCGTTGTATGGTGGTTACATTGTATAGTTCAAGACCAAGGGTCAAGGGCTTAGGCCCTTGGCCCTTTGGCCCCCGAAATGAACCTTTGTACAAATTTATATGTATTTCTTTCCATATAGTTATCAAGTTTCATGTGTTGGCACATTGGTGTGGAGAGATATGTGAAGACTTTGGTGGCTATGGAGGTCATGGGGTCGAACCATGTTGACTCCATAACTTTTTATATTCACTTAGAAATATTGGCCAATGAGGGGTCACCCCATGGCGGCCTCTCATTAGTTCTTCTAATGCCACATGTCAAATTAGGATTGCACCAATTATTTGTCACTTGTCAATCGACGATTGATCCACCTATACCTTACCCAATTACCTACCAAGTCATTGTATAATCATTACACATGGCACCTTAGGGTGTGGTCACGTAACATGTATGGTTTTGCCACGTGTCACCCTTTTACCCATTTGACTTTTTTGTTTTTTACTTGAACATTGATCGCTTATAACGTTTGCATACAAACTTTGTTTGAGGTGTCATTTGCACCATTGGAAAGATGGCGATGAGCTCTACAAAATAATGTCATTTTCATCAAAATTTTGATATGGTTGAATTTTGAGATTTTATGGATCCCCTGGGACCTCTGTGAGCATTCAGGATCATTCTGGACCTCTGTGATCATTCCTTAGATCCTCTTGGATCACACCTCCCCACTAAATAACTTTTGGACCTTCAAAAGTATAGATAGTCAACAACTTAGTGATGATAATTCACTCTTCCCTCTTGGTGATTCTTTTGGAAATAAGTAGTCATCTTGGGTCTTTGATCTTAGGTACTAGACCAGTGTACTTCTACTTTCTTCTATGGAATATGGATCTGACTCTAGCCTCTATAACTGTAGCTAATATGATATATAGCTCTGATTCTAGCTCATAAATTTCCAAACTACAAAAGTCTTGTTCATTGAATCTCTGCAATGCCTGTATCATATATTTCAACATCCACTCCAATCTCCTTCTACTAAAGATAGCCCATCTCAGAAAATATGAAACCAAGTCGAATTTTGATCTATGCCTTGCCCATTTGGACTCTTTGTTCTGCTTGATGTGTCTGTAGAAGTCCCTGAATGAATACTCTGTCCATTGTTGCTTCTTCCTTGAATTTTTTTTATGTTTTTGTCGTTATCATTTGTACCTTATTTTATTTTGTCAAGGTATACATCCATACGAACATGACATAGTATTTAAATATGCTTATAGCATGCACCTTTATGTGCCTCATTTTCTCTTAAGAGGATTAATTTTCCTTTACAAGCTCTATAAATTTTTTCATTACTTTGATGCTCTTTCCGCTCTTGAACTACATGTTCCAACTGCCTGCATCCTTTTGTTCTTTTGCTTCGAGTTCTTCAAAATAAAGAATGTTTTCTAAGAAAATTACATCCATATGCCCTTTAGTTGATTAAAATATAATACATTTGTCCTTTTTTTTGTCTAAAAGCTTAGAAATATTCTTAACGAGATTCCTCTCCACTAAAAAACAATATGTATAGGTGGCTATATAGAAATCTCCTTAACAAGATTCCTCTCACTCTATAATAAAGTGTAAGGTGGATATATAGGAATCTCTTTAATGAGGTTCCTCTCAATATTTACATCATATAAGGTGGTAGTATAGTAACTCTCTTTACAAAATTCCTCTCACTCATACAAGGTGGAAATATAGGAATTTACAGAGTTCCTCTCACTCTTGTAATCTACAATGAGTGGGTTATTCATAATTGAAGTGGGGACACTGTTGCCTCACTTTTCCAGTATCATCCATCCATCCTGCTTGGATAAATAGCATCTGATTAATCACAATCATAATGAAGACAGAAACAATATTGTTGATCAATTTAACCATTCCTCTGAGTTCACAAACTCCTCCATCCATTGTTACAGTAGCCAACCATATTCCACTGATTATTAATAAATTGAACAACAAAATTGAATATATAGATGCAAAAGAGAATGAACCATCAATATATATTCTCTTCTTAATAGGAACAACATCAACCAAAGGACCTACTTTGCTTTCACCCATAAGTTGTACATCTAGATGTTGGATAGTATCATTAGCTCGCATGTGCCTTGTAGTGACAACTATCAAATTCGTGTTCATCCGATGAGCTCTCACAATGAACTCAATCCCATCCTTTAAAATATGATACTTATTTTGTTCCCTCTAAAAAATAGCCTTCATGTCATGCAAGTATGGACTTCCCAAAACCATCCCGCAAATGTCAAGTGGAACCACTTCTAACTCTACCTCATTAACTAAAATAGATGTGATCATGAACCGTAACTTGCATTGTTTAGTTACCTGTACCTGAGCATTATTACAAATCCAACCCAAAGGATATGGTCTTTGATGAGGCCTAGTTTCCAATCCCAACTTATAAATAACTTTTTTTGAAATACAATTCACTTTTGATCCACTATCAACAAGTGTATCAATCTTAGTGTGCTTTGAGATAACTCATAAATGAAACTGGTCATTTATTTTCCTTCCATTAGGGATTACTTTAGACTTTGCAGAAGAAGTATGCAAATTGAAACTTGCAAAAAAATATTTGCCTTTGATGCTCATAGTTGTAACCTTAGTTTCATCCTCAGAAATTAGAATATGATCCAATATCCTAAACTATGGTCGTGGTCTTCTCATTACCCTTTCTTGGTTGAGTCCACTTCGATTTCAATTCTAGATACAACTTCCAACAATGCTTCTCATTTTTCCCTTTCTTCTCACAATGAAAACATGTATGCTTCCTCCTTTCTTTACCCTTCGACTTCTTATCGAAGTTATATGGATTCCTTTTTCCTTTACCACTAGTTCTCTTGAACTTTTTTTGTTCCTCATACATTTCTTCCGCCATAGACTTCATTGCCATGAACGCAGAAAATAATGCCTCTTTAGTACCAAAAGGATTTGGATTAGAAGAATCCTTATCTTTTGTTGAATCCATTTCTTTCTTTCGAAATGCATGCCTCGAACCAATATTAGGAATGTACTCTTCAAAAGATCCTTCACCAAGATTGAGTTTAGATCTCGTAAGCATTCACTTGCAAATAAATGTCAAAACCTTGCTCTGATACCACATGATCTGAAAATACCAAACAATTTTTTATACCAACTTGATCCTTAAATATCAATAAACTCTGATACTAATTCATCTTGGAAATCCTTAGATGCCAATTAATTCTTAATTACACATAAACAAAGGACCATATTCAATAAATGAAGATCGCTTGACTATTTGCAACATATCATGTGAATGTCTTACTTGTCCATAACTCTATAAACTAATGAATAACTTGAAATGTAAATGTGATAATACAATAGAAAATAAAATAACTCAAATACACATGTAATTGACATATACCACTGCATCTTCAAAGTCCCTTTAAATAGCATGATTGTTCATCATCATCTCAAAATTCCAAATTACATTACAATATAGGCTTACAAAAATGCAATTTTGAAGACACTCTGAAAATATGTTGCTCAATGCAGAAATAAAGTGCATATATATATATATATTATTGTTACAATCTGTGCCATATGTTATAACCTCTGTGCAAATGTTATAATGGATATATATTGTTTAAACAATATAATATATGGTTAAAACAACTCATATGCAAAGTATGTGTTGAGCCCCCTCTACATTGTATGGTGGTTACATTGTATAGTTCAAGACCAAGAGTCAAGGGCTTAGGCCCTTGGCCCTTTGGCTGCCCAAATGAACCTTTGTACAAATTTATATATATTTCTTTCCATATAGTTATCAAGTTTCATGGGGTGGCGAGTTGGTGTGGAGAGATATGTGAATACTTTGGTGGCTATGGAGGTCATGGGGTCGAACCCTGTTGACTCCATAACGTTTGATATTCACTTAGAAATATTGGCCAATGAGGAGTCACCACGTGGCGACCTCTCATTATCTCTTACAATTCCACATGTCAAATTAGGATTGCACCAATTATTGGTCACTTATCAATCGGCAATTGATCCACCTGTACCTTTCCCAATCAGTTGCCAAGTCATTGTACATTCATTACACATGGAACCTTAGGGTGTTGTCGCGTAACATGTATGGTTGTGCCACATGCCACCCTTTTACCCCTTTGACTTTTTTGTTTTTTACTAGAACTTTGATCTCTTATAACTTTTGCATACAAACTTTGTTTGATGTGTCATTTGCACCATTGGAAAGATGATGACGAGCTCTGCAAAACAATTTCTTTTTCATGAAATTTTTATATGGTTGAATTTTGATCTTTTATGGATCCCTTGAGACCTCTATGAGCATTTAGGATCATCTTGGACCTCCATGATAATTCCTTATATTCTCTTGGATCACACCTCCCCAGTAAAGAACTTTTGGACCTTCAAAAGTATAGATAGTCAACAACTTAGTGTTGATAATTCACTCTTCCCTCTTGGTGATTCTTTTGGAAATAAGTAGTCATATTGGGTCTTTGATCTTAGGTACTAGACCAATGTACTTCTATTTTCTTCTCTAGAATATGGATCTGACTCTAGCCTCTAGAACTATAGCTAATATGATATATAGCTCTGGTTCTAGCTCATAAATTTCCAAACTACAAAAGTCTTGTTCATTGAATCTATGCAATACCTGTATCCTATATTTCAGCATCCACTCCAATCTCCTTCTGCTAAAGATAGTCCATCTTGGAAAATATGAAACCAAGTCGAATTTTGATATATGCCTTGCCCATTTGGACTCTATGTTCTGCTTGATGTGTATGTAGAAGTCCATGAATGAATACTCTGTCCATTGTTGTTTCTTCCTTGAATTATTTTTATGTTTGTACTATTATCATCTGTACCTTATTTTCTTTTGTTCAAGGTATACATCCATACGAACATGACATAGTATTTAAATATTCTTATAGCATGCACCTTTAAGTGCCTCATTTTCTCTTAAGAGGATTACTTTTCCTTTACAAGATCTAGAAACTTTTTCATTACTTTGATTCTCTTTCCGCACTTGAACTACATGTTCCAACTTTCTGCATCCTTCTATTCCTTTTCTTCTAGTTGCTCAAAATCAAGAATGCTTTGTAAGAGAATTCTATCCATATGCCCTTTAGTTGATTAAAATATAATTGCCCTTTAGTTGATTAAAATATAATACATTTGTCCTTTTTTTGGTCTAAAATCTTAGAAATGTTCTTAACGAGATTTGTCTCCACTGAAAAACAATATGTATAGGTGGCTATATAGAAATATCCTTAACAATATTCCTCTCACTCTATAATAAAGTGTAAGGTGGATATCTAGGAACCTCTTTAACAAGGTTCCTCTCAGTATTTAGATCATATAAGGTGGCATGAGTGGATTATTCATAATTGAAGTGGGGACATTGTTGCCTCACTTTTCCAGTATCATGCATCCATCCTGCTTGGATAAATAACACCTGATTAATCACAACCATAATGAAGACGGAAACAATATTGTTGATCAAGTTAACCATTCCTCTGAATTCACAAACTCCACCATCCATTGTTACAGTAGCCAACCATATTCCACTGATTAGTAATAAATTGAACAACAAAATTGAATATATAGATGCCCTTGTTAATAGGAACAACATCAACCAAAGGACCTACTCTGCTTTCACCCATAAGTTGTAAATCTAGACGTTGGATACTAGCATTAGCTAACATGTGCCTTGTAGTGACAACTATCAAATTCGTCTTCATCCGATGAGCTCTTACAATGAACTCAATATCATCCTTGAAAAGATGATACTTATTTTGTTCCCTGTAGAAAATAGCCTTCATGTCATGCAAGTATGGACTTCCCAAAACCATCCTGCAAATTTCAAGTGGAACCACTTCTAAATCTACCTCATCAATGAAATTGGATATGATCATGAACCATAACTTGCATTTTTTAGTTACCTGTACCTGAGCATTATTACAAATCCAACCCAAAGGATATGGTCTTTGATGAGGCCTAGTTTCCAATCCCAACTTCTAAATAACTTTGTTTGAAATAATATTCACTTTTGATCCACTATCAACAAGTGTATCAATATTAGTGTGCTTTGAGATAACTCTTAAATGAAATAGGTCATTTATTTTCCTTCCATTAGGGGTTACTTTAGACTTTGCAGAAGAAGTATACAAATTGAAACTTGCATCAGAAGATTTACTTTTAATTCTTATAGTTGTAACCTTAGTTTCATCCTCAGAAATTAAAATATGATCCAAGATCCTAAACTATGGTCGTGGTATTCTCATTACCCTTTCTTGGCTGAGCCACCCTTTCTTGGCTGAGCCCACTTCAGTTTCAATTTTAGATACAACTTCCAACAATTCTTCTCATTTTTCCCTTTCTTCTCACAATGAAAACATGTATGCTTCTTCCTTTCTTTACCCTTAGACTGCTTATCAAAGTTATATGGATTCCATTTTTCTTTACCACCAGTTCTCTTGGCCTTTTTTCGATCCTCATACATTTCTTCCACCATGGCCTTCATTTCCATGAACGCATAAAATGATGCCTCTTTAGTACCAAAAGGATTTGGATTAGAAGAATCCCTATCTTTTGTTGAAGCCATTTCTTGCTTTCGAAATGCATGCATTGAACCAATAATAGGAATGTACTCTTCAAACGATCCTTCACCAAGCTTGAGTTTAGATCTCGTAAGCATTCACTTGCAAATAAATGTCAAAACCTCACTATGATACCACATGATCTGAAAATACAAAACAAGTTTTGATACCAACTTGATCCTTAAATATCAATAAACTCTAATACTAATTCATCCTGAAAATCGTTAGATGCCAATTAATTCTTAATTACACATAAACATACGACCAGATTCGATAAATGAAGATCACTTTACTATTTGCAACATATCATGGGAATGTCTTACTTGTCCATAAACCTATAAACTAATGAATAACTTGAAATGTAAATGTGATAATACAATAGAAAATAAAATAACTCAAATACACATGTAATTGACATACACCACTGCATATTCAAAGTCCCTTTAAATAGCATGATTGTTCTTCATCATCTCAAAATTCCAAATTACATTACAATATAGGCTTACAAAAACACAATTTTGAAGACACTCTAAAAATATGTTTCTCAAATGCAGAAATAGAGTGCACCATTGAATTCCTGGCAAAAAAATATGCAAAATTGATATAAAATACTTGAAATTCCATTAAGGTACCATTCGACATGGTTTACGATGTTAACTCAAGTTCCTTGTACCCTCGACATGCATTATGAGGAAAAACTCTACATAAAATTTTGTGTGTTTCCACCTTGGGGTGTGCACCATTAAATAGGGTGCCCCTTCTAAGCATATCCTGAATCTACTGGCAAGTATTAAATACAAGTTGTTGGGTTGTTTTAACCAAATCCGAACTATAGGAAATTGGTTAAGTCATTGGTTTTATTAATAGTAGGTCGAGGGTTCAAGCCCCATTGACTATATATATATATATATATATATATATATATATATATATATATATATATATATATATATTTATTGTTACAATCCGTGCCATATGTTATAACCTCTATGCAAATGTTGGAATGCATATATATATATTGTTTAAACAATATAATATATGGTTAAAACAACTCCCACACAAAGTATGTGTTGATCCCCCTCCGCGCTATATGGTGGTTTCATGGTATAGTTCAATACCAAGGGTCGAGGGCTTAGGCCCTCAACCCTTTGGCCGCTCAAATGAACCTTTATACAACTTTATATATATTGCTTGCCATATAGTTATCAAGTGTCATGTGGTGGCATGCTGGTGTGGACAGCTATGTGAAGACTCTGGTGGCTATGGAGGTCATGGGGTCAAACCCTATTGAGTCCATAACTTTTGATATTCACTAGCCAATATTTTCCAATGAGGGGTTGCCACATGGCGACCTCTCAGTGGCTCTTCCAATGCCACATGTCAAATTAGGATTGCACCAATTATCTGCCACTTGTCAACAGATGATTGATCCACCTATACCTTTCCCAGTTAGTTTCCAACTCATTATACAATCAATCCACATGGCACCTTCAGGTGTGGCCACATCACTTGTATGATCATGCCACGTGTCACCCTTTTACCCCTTTGACTTTTCTTGTTTGACTGGAACTTTGGTCGCTTATAACTTTTGCATACGAACTCCATTTGAGGTGTCATTTGTGTCGTTGGAAATATGATAGTGAGCTCTACGCAATAATGACATTTTCATAAAATTTTGAGACGATCACATTTTGAGATATTATGGATCCCCTGGGACATCTATGAGCATTCTGAATCATCCTATACCTCTATGAGAGTTCCTTAGATCCTCCTGGATCAACAATACACTTCATGAGGTGTGAGGGATACTGATTTAGGATATAAATGCTTGGCCAATTAGATTTACTACTAAGTTGATGGCCTATAAGATCCTATGCAGTTGTATAAAGGAGAAGTGTCCATTCGGGGTAGTCATTGCAACTGAGTGGTTTGTAGAAGATGTTCAGATGACCTAGGCCCGGTATGTACTAAATGAGTGCATTGAAAATTGTCTATATGCCTAGGACTCTGTTGGTCACTATAATTGCTTATTTAATTTAAACAATCAAGTGCTACATAAA
>CBVK0100247631.1:0-16018 GCA_900067695.1 Picea abies | reverse complement strand
CCGAGATCTACACTCTTTCCCTACACGACGCTCTTCCGATCTCACCTTATCGATCCCAATGTAGTACGAATCTAACCATGTGAATAGATGTCCTGATGTCGAACATGGCATAAACCACTTGATTACCGGTCAATGATGTAAACCGTTAACAAGCGTGAGGGAGATCACCATTAATGTCAATGATTCCCAAGGTACTCTAGTACATTCCAACGAATGTGAATGGATGAGATGGAGTCGAACTTCCATGGAATCATCCGATCAGAGGTCAATGATGTAAACCCACTGTCAAATGTGAGGAGGCCTGCCATTGAGGCATGCGTAAACCCACTGTCAAATGTGAGGAGGCCTGCCATTGAGGCATGCAAGTCCCAAAGTACTAACTGGTTTCTAAGTCTAATTCCTGGATAATGTGTTGAATTCAACAGGAATAGGCTCGTCAAAGGAGGGCCTTAATGTATCCCCCATCAACGACACGAAACAGACATAGAGATATAATTGGTAGATCAAATGAACATGGACTGACACGGGTATTGAGACAAGACATTTGTGATGGCTGACTCTCGAGGTGGATACTTCCCTTGAACACCGAGGCACGAGAGCAGAAATGTGACATGGACCAAAACTTGATGATGCAGTGGATGCTGTGACTTACATCAAGTGACCCAGAGGAGTGAAAGAAACTCAAAGGATTGGCTCAGTGCAGAGGTTTAGCGGATTATAATGCGTGCAAAAAACAAAGTGCTATGTTTGAGGGCGACTCTAAGAATTACTTGGTGATGTTCTCAAGAGACTGCTTGGCTTGCTTCTTTCAAATTTTTTCCCCCATCCAGATAGATGAGTACCTCTTTTTTTATTTAATGAGCTCAAGGAGCATAACACATGCTTGATATAACTCACCTTTGGTAAGTTCCTCTTCCTTTGTTTAACGAACTGGAAGAAGTAAGGGTTTGATCCCATATGGGCCTGTCGATGTGTGTTTTAGCGAGTCCAAAGACAGAAAAATCGAAGATTTTTCATGATTATAGAGTCTGGAAAAACACTTAAAAGAGAACTCTCTCAGTTCCTTTTTCGTAAAGTAGTCTAATGAGACCGAAAAAGAGATAAACTATCGCTCAACAGACATTTTCTTCAAATACTTTAACGAGTGTGAAGAGAACAAGGTCGCTCGATAATCTTTTCATCTTTAGAGAGTCAGAAAAGAACTGAAAGATGACTCCAATGTTGTCCCTTTTCATAATATTAGTCTCGCTAGGCCAAAAAAAAGATAAATTATCACTCAAAAGACGCCCTTTCAAACCATTTAATGAGTGGGAAAGGAAGCAAGATTACTCGACAATCTTTTCATGTTTAGAGAGTCTGAAAAGAGCTTAAAGGAGACTCCAGGGGGTTCCTTTTTCGTGTATCCATACAGGTCCGAAAAAGAGATAAAAGTCTACCCGAATGCATTCTCATGTATTTACGAGCATGAGAAAGAACAAAGACTAAGCTTGGTATGCCCCCAGCTTGAAAGCTAGTGGCTTAGATCCAAAATGATCATCAAAGGCTAGAGACATGCCCCCCAAGCTTCAATTCATTCACTGACTTTGAGGTTGTCACCAATTTCTATGCTAGATGGAGAAAAAGGATACAGGTGGATGAAATGAAGGTTCAAGAGAGGTGACTGTTTCATTTTTTAACGAGCTTGACACATGAAAAGAACTATGCTCAGGACCTCTGTTTCATTTTTTAATGAGCTTGCCACAGAGAAGATAAACTATGCTCGTGGTTTCGTCCAGATCATGGCTTCCAAGAGGATAATACTCTGGAAGGGTACCATGTCAAAGGAGAAAATGTGGTCATGGCCTCCAGGAGATCTTCGCTGGATGGAAGATAATCATTTTGGAAGGAACACATGTCGAGGGTCATGATAGGAGGAAGGATACCAGGCTCCAATAACCCTATCGAAGAGATCACCATGTCAACTACCGGATCTAAATCATTGGAAGTTGAGGTCATGGGAGACAACGCCACATAATTGACATGCGGTGGGGGTGATATTGTCGGCATATAAGAACCACTTAGGGAGGTAACCCAGTCAGGGCTGATGAATGAAAGTTGATCAATAGTCACAATTATTCCATCGCGAGGGAAAGATATCACATGGAAAAGGGTGGATACAAGAGCTTTCATGGCATAGACATAATCCTGCCCAAGGAGAAAGGCGAAATCCAAGGGGTCTCAGATGACCATGACATCGATAAAGACAGTTTTCTCTCCCAAAGTTAACAGGAAACTGAGGAACGATCCCTAAAGGTTGACTAGTTCTTCTGTTAAAAGTTAACAGATTCTGTGTAACCGGTGCAAGCTGCGGACAACCCAAAGCATACCAAGCAACATAAGACAAAATACTAACGGACACACCTTCATCTATCAACGTTTGAGAAATGTCCCAACCATGAACCTGTACTATAATCTGGAAAGGAATGTGAGAGGGAAGACGAGGTCCAGTTAGCGCACCCCAATCAAAAAGGATGGCTTCATTACTTGGAGGGGGTTTCTCAGGAGAAGGAAGAATGCCCCTCGATACAGTAGAGTCTGTATTAACGAGAAAAACATGGGCAGTATCGGTTTTACTCTCTAGAAGGAGAGTAGGATCGACCGATGATTGGATCAGATCAACCAATGGTTGACTTGGATAAACCACTTTAGCACTCTTCAGAGGAAGAGTGGGACTGACCGAGGAAGGGACTAGATCAGCCACTTTGTCATTCCTTAATGAAGGAATGGGATTGAACGATGGTGAAACTGGATCAACCACTTTTCCCCTCTTGAGAGGAAGAGTGGGACTAACCGAGGAAGGGACTAAATTAGTCACTTTGACATTCTTCAATGGAGGAATGGGATCGACCGATGGTGAAATTGGATCGACCACTTGAATTTCATTCTCCAAGGGAAGAATGGGGTCGACGGGTGGAAATGGATTGACCACTTTGGTGTCACTCTCTAATGGGAGAGTGGGATTGACCGAGGATGAAAACAGATCGACCACTTTAGTGTCACTCTTTTGATGAAGAGAGGGGCTGATCGATGACGGAACTGGATCAACTACTTGGGTTCGTGGTTCAATCGAGGAGGAAACTAGATTGACCACTTGATCAACTAGATTGACTGAGGATGGAACCAGATTAACCAGTCCATCAACTAATGATGGGTCGGAGGAAAGCTTACGATAACCTTTTGGAAGTTGAAGTTTTTCCAAAAGAGAAGAAGCCTTGTCCATGCGAGGACAAAGGTGAGAGTAATGATTACCTTTACATAACATGCAAGGGAACTTGACAGTTTTCTTCTTCTTACCAACCTAAACATCACTAGTTGACGGGGTATCATCGACATGACCGACAGAGGTCGATGACGTGGAGGACCACATTTCTAAGACCTGGGAAAGACTGGGGCAATGCCTCAGAAAGTGGTCACCCTTACAAAGGCTGCAAGGGAATTTGGGTTTTGGATTCTTCATTTTAATCTTGTTGACCTCATCAACACTCCTAGTACTATTAACAATAACTAGTTTCTTAGAGCCAACATCTGATGTTGTTGGTGCTTTTGTCCTTTTCAGGTTCTTCTTCTTCTTCTCTTTCCGTTTCTTCTTCTTCTGATCAACCTGGCTACTTGCTTTAGAGCTTTCATTAGGAAAAGAAGGAGAAATGGAAGGAGACTTGATGGACGAAGAAGGTAAAAAGTTGACATGAGGTTGATGTGTGGGTGGTGTATTGGCATCTAAAGTATTAGGTGAAACTGAAACATTGGGAGGATTCAGGATCACCGGAGTGGGGAACAACCAAACCGGTAATCCAATAGTGAGTCCTGGAAGACTTAGTGTGGCAATATATGGAGGACCAAAGTTTCCAAATGAAGGAAAGGTATAAGTTTCCCCAGAAGAAGGGGTTCCTCCATTGGTAGTCCCAGGATTCGATGCGATTATCAATGACTCGACCTAAGGTCCACTAAGTAAAACAAACAACACATGCTATGAATCTGAGAAGCAATCAATCAAACAAACCTTCCTATGATGAAACCACTAGTTGGTGATGAAATCCAATGTCACGAGATCAAAATAGGAAGGGGTAGGGATAGAGCGGGTGGATCAGTTATGTTGGCGACCTGCTTAATGGACTTATGCCTTGGTGCAAGCTTCCACGCAATAATTGTGGATTTACCCTCCAAGGAGCTCGAGTGAGTTTGACCAACGTCTTTTCTAGGTATAGTGAGACTTCCCTTCACCGTCACCTTGTGTGAGACCCTAAATATTGTGGCTACTAAGGTCACCAACTCATAGTCAGCCCCTGGGTGGGTATAGTCAACAGTCCAGTCAGAACGTATGGGTAGGATAACAAGTCCAAAATCAACTTGAAAGGCTTCCACTCAACATTGTGGGTATACCTTCCAGTGACCCCCAATATACGATCCGACCACTACAAACAATTGAACCACGGAGGGATAATCTTTGTAACTCACCCGAATGCGACCTCGTGCGTAACCCCTATGTGAGAGGGGGATCCCAGCAAGCCAATACGACAATTGGATTTAACTCTCCCTACTGCAAGATACTAAGTTTGTTTGATAGCTTTGGAAATTTATCCTTTCAACCTATTCCAAATCCCTACACCTTAAACTAATGTAGGTTTGCCAACAAAGATGTAAAAAGTTTGATAAATTTTAGTTAAGCGTTGATTTTAATGGCTATTGTTTACTCAAAGGGTGTACAAAAGTGAAACTGATGAAATGATGACTCAATTCCCAAAAATATGCATGAAATATGATAAAAAATCATTTCTTTTCAATGAATACCTATTTAAGGGAAAGAGGAAGAGTCGTTTTCACTATCAAACACTTGATAAGGAATTCCATCAATCTATTTTGTTCTCAATCAAATCCAATATGATGCTACAACATTTCAGAAATGCAAACTAATATGCAAACTAATCATTAAGATGTACTTTTGTCGTTTTCAAGCGAATGATGATCAATTCAATGAAAAAATTGTCCTGCCAACTACCCTTTCAGATCAAGGAGATTCAGACAAGAAAATGCAGATTTCGCACAAACAACACACCCTTTTGCAATCAAACAAGAAAAAGAAAATAAAAAATGGAAAAGGAAGGAGAAAGAGATTGGATCAGATGACCTCAAAGAACCAAATGAGAAGAGTTACAGACTTCTAATTTCCTTCATTAGAGTTCCCGCTTAGTCGGATAGGAGAGAAGAAAGCAGGGGATCAATTTCAAGCTCTCAACAACAAAAACTCAAAAATAATGAAGAAGGGAATAAAATCTGAACAACAAGGTGTTTACTTCTCATGAGGAAGCATGTCAAAGGTCAAAGGAAGAAGCATTGAATCACAAAGCAGCTCAGCAAGTGAAGAAACAAGGTCTGGACCTCCAAAAAATGGAATTTTTGAAGAGATTTTGGGCAAAAGAGGGCTGGCGCTATGGTATAAGGGCCACCATAGAATTATAAATCTCTTTCCAATATCTTAAGGGAGCGCTGGCACTCTGCTAACAAGGCAGGGGAGCACTGGAGTCCTAAAGCTCAGAAAAAGTCCAAAAAAACCCAAAATTTCAATGGAATTTTTTGTAATCAAGCTGAGTGTGATGGAGTGAAGAGTCAATCAAAAAATGAAATCAGATAAATGGGGTGAACAAGGTCTGAAAACAATCAGGTAAGACAAGTTCTATGAGGAAAAACAAAACCAAGAGTTTTGATTCGATTCTCCCCAGTGGAGTCGCCAGTTTATGTTGTAGGAAAATCTCCCTGCGGACAGGTAGATTTCCTCAAAGAGCTAGACTCTTAACTCTAAGACAGAAAGTGATTAATGTGGACACTAACTTACTTTCAGATCTATACAAACTAATGCATGAGGAGGAAGGAGAACAGAAGTACCTTTTTATCGATGTTTGTCCCTGCACGCTCCGAGTTGAGCTCCAATCTTTCGCTCCTCGATGAGCCCTATAGACAAAAAATAGTACGACCACTTCCTACTCTATCAATATTAGTCTGAAATAGGTCTATCTACTAAAGAGACAAATTCATGTGAGATTGAACATGAATTAGAAAGAAACAGGCCAAGCAAATTATATTAATGAGGACAAAACATTGCTTACAACCATAGATGAATTGCAACAGTTTTGTCAAGTTCTCCTTGTCTACCCCTTGCTCAAAAGATCCACGATCCGAATGATGACAACTTCACCGATTGCTCCCTATGAGATCATAGGTCTCTTTCTGCCAAATTATCTTTGTTCCAACACCACTTATGAGATCATAAGTTTGGTGTGATTCTCCCTTTCCAGTCTCCTTTCACCATTAGAAAGCTTGTTTATATAGCCTTGGAGAATCACAACTTGAGATATCTTTGGGGAAGGTGAGGATTTTCATCCTTCAGTTGAGCATCTTCCCTAAGATCATGGTTGGACTAGGGATTTAGATCCAACTACCTTCCAAGAATGAAAATATCCTTCCCCCATTCATCTCAACAACTCAACTGCTACCCAGAATAGGTAGCGCTCTCTCAAAAGGACCATCAGAGCGTTGTATCACTCCCTAGTAGGCTTTAGGATGGTGCCAACACTTTCAAAATCCATAACACTCCCTCAAAAGGGCCACAGGAGCTTTATAACGCTCCCAGACAGTGTAAGGGGGAGCGCCGATGCTCCCAGAAGAGGTATAGGGAGCACTCCCCTCCAAAAACTCAGTTTTTGAGGTGCTTTCAGATGACAAAAGGTTTGCAAGCCTCCTGACTCATTTCTCCTCTTCCAAATCAAATGTTTAAGGTGTTTCAAGTGTCTTTCTCATGTCGTTATAGGCACAACATAAGCATCATGGTAGTATGCTTCCCTGACACTTGCAACACTTGTGAGCAACATGCGACACTTGCGATCTTGTGAGAAAAATGTGACACTTGCGACCTTTGTAATGACGACACTTGCGACACTACCAAAGTGAGTATTTTTTATGTGTAACAACACCTAAAGGGGAATTTCAAATAGTCTAATTTTTTGTTATAGGATCTTCTCCTTATCTCAATGTCCATTGCATTTGGGAGTCCAACACCTAGATTCAATTCAACATGGAGCTTGTCTATTATTGTCACCTCCTTTCTGAGGGTCTTCTCCTCTATGTCAAGAAACCTTCCCAGTCTATTGAAAATTTCCTTAGACTTCTATCTTACCACACTTCCAAGGGTAGGTAGGGTAGTTTGAATTAAAATGGCACTATTTTAGCAAACCCCTTTAATGGGTCAAAACAAGGATGTCATTGTTTTAAGGATGAGATGTCATTGTTATAGTACCACTTACCTTTACTAATCACTTGTATATCCCTTTCATATCTAAAAATAATTGTTATCCATCCCATAAGAAGGATATGGAAAATGGGGAGGTAGCCTAGTTGTTGCTTCCATACTTTACAAACCCATTTGAAATGCATTTTTTCTAATATAATCCTCCCATGAAACTTCCCAATTAATGTTTTTCCCTAGTATAAGCTTACTTGGTTGATGACCACATCTTCAACTAAGACTAGTTTCATCTTTTCTTTCAATAGTTTGATGAGAGATTTCTTCCTCCTCCTCTTCCTATAGGGATTATCCTCCCCTTTGGTCTTTGTTTACCCTTCTTGTTAGCCTCAGAGACTCTATTATCCCCTCCTACCAACTCATATTCTAACAGAGCATGGGATACACAACCTCCATGCTAAAACAAGAAAGGGGATCAAAAACCCTCTTTGAACCTTTGAGCTAAAATGAAGTCCTCATCGGTCTCTTTAGTTGCACAAAAACCAATTCAATCCATCCCATTGGCTACCTTCAGAGCATCCCTAACCTTTTCACTTGAAGAATCCCTAACACTAGTCTTCAAATTATCTCACAAAGGTTATTCTAGAAATCTAGAGTTCAGATTAAAAGAGGGTTTTTGGGACATCGAGGCCCTTCAATCGATCCTTCACTCATTGGAAAAGAGATCCACCATCCATAATAATTTCATTTCCACACTGTACCTAGTGATTATGTTCCATTGAGGATTGATTTGGATTATGATCTATGTTCAAAGAATGAATAAACCATGTCATCTCTGTCCATGGCTCCAAAAAGGTTTTATGCTCATGCCAAAAAAACTACTTTCAAGGAGACTCACGCCCTTTCAAGGAGACTCATGCCCAAGGAGATAGCTTGCGGAGGGAACAGGGAGAGAGTTCACTAGCTGCAAGGTTAGAGAGAGCTCATGGAGGGAACTAGGAGAGAGAAAGACTGAGGGCACCGGCCAGGAGAGGGAGCTCGCGAAGAGAATGGTAAGTTGATACTTCTCTGTATTCTGCTCGGAATGGTTACTTCAAAAACCCTCCCACACTTCGGTTCTAAACCCTCGACTTGATTATGGAATCAACCAAACCCTTACCATAACTCGACTCATACCCTCAACTCGATTGCTTCGAACTTGACTTATTAAATTTCTTCCACAACTTGGGCCGAAACCTCAACTTTCTCTACATAGAAAATCCTTCCACAACGCGGACTAGAAACCTCAGCCCCTGTTTTCTTTGAACCTGAACTTAATAAATCTTTTCAAAACTCATCTCAGAACCTTGGGTTTGATCACTTCGAATCTCTTCCACAACTTGGGCTCGAGACGTCGATTTGCTTGCTTCAGATCTCTGAGCTTGGTTTAATGGAAATCCCCCCATAGTTGATGGTAATGGTTATGAGGTTCAAAGGAATGGTTGGGTCACTTCTCATGCTACCAAATGTGTGGAATCCCTGGCAGCTACAAATGGGTTTTCATGGATAACCAAATGTGTGGAAGCCCTGGAAACTACAAAATGGATGGATAACTAGTGCAAAGTCAAGGAGGGAAGTAGAAAGTAGAGGTAGACAAATTTAAGTATTCTCATGTTTTCTTATGGTTAATGTAATTTTTGTTCAATGTTGTTAGTATTCTTATACAATTAGGTCATGTGTGCATTCCACTCATCCTATAAATGACCAAGTTGTGAGAAAGGGCATTAGCTCCCTCTCATCATCACCTCAATTCCTATATTGTTAGAAAGTCCATGTGTTTCTTCTACTCATGTTATTCTTCTAAATACAACACCTATTTGGTAACCATTCCTCTCACCAAATCCATTCTAGAATGGTGTAACAATGTTAGGGTTACATTAAAGCATGAAGAGTAATTATGACAACAGTCCAACCTACTTGTTTGAACAATAATTGCATCGGGTTTCCATTTTGGGAATGCAATGTAATTGCAATAAGATTCAAAACCACATGTGACCCAAAATAATCATGTTAAGCTTCTAGTTGGAATGTGTAGCATAATTACGTCGGGCTACAAACCATGCAAAAGGTAAAAAAAACACAAAATTATTGCACAAGTTTGCCATAGATTATAAGACAAGAACATAGCCAACATATTCCTTGAAAGACTCTTTTCCATGCCCACTCTGAGCATATCCAGAAATTAGTGCAATCCATGAAATAATGTCCTGTTTAGGCATTTTCTCAAAGACTTTGTGAGCATATTCTATTCTTTGACATTTAGCATAAAGAGTAACTAGATTATTCCCAATTGAGAGGTCTGATTCAAACTTCCTTTTCAAAATACAAGCATGGATTCCCTTGCCATGTTCCAGAGCTCCAAGGGATGCACATGAACTTAGCACACTAGCAAATGTGAATTGATCAGGCTTTATGTGAGCCCTTTTCATCTTACAAAAGAGTTCAAGGGCTTCATCATAATGCTCATTTTTTGCATATCCTAAGCTAGAATAATCCCAAAATATATGTTCTTTGGGCAACTCAACAATGATCAAATAGGACTAAATCAACTTTGGGGTGTGTCTTGATCAATGGAGCATGTGAGGGTTTTGGCCCTATTTCTACACCCTTTGAATAACTCTAGAAGGGAAAATTGTGCATGTCAACCCCTATGCACAACTTTTGAAGGAAAGGGTACACCCTATAATAAAATCAAACAAAATGCTCAAGAGTTCCAAAGTTTTGGAATAAATTGGGATAGTATTTCAATTAGATTTTGGAATTTTGATCTTAGGTTTATGTATAACCTTGATCCGCATGTAGTTCCACTATGCCCAAGGATTTTGGAGGTTTTTTAATTGACCCAAAAACTTACAAAAACCTAAAATTCACCGAATATATGGGAACCATGAAGATCCATTTCAACGAGGGCTACTAGGAAAATAACTTTTCCCCTTGCTTATCGAGTACCTTAAAAGAGTAGAACTTTAGTGACAATGTGAAACTTTGATGGTTCAAGACAATAATTTCTTGTGAACAACAACATTTGGTTTTGTGGTGTGGATTTGTTTGGCCACCTTAGGGATTGTTGGTTCTAATTGGAAGACTCGGGTCCACTTAAGTGTTCAACAAAGGTTGATGTAGTTTAGTGTTGACATTTTCAGTGCTAGTTAAGGGAACGTCTCACCGGAAGCACATGCTAAGATTAAAGATATGGAGATGTGTTATAGGATAAGGGTCTCAACATTCTATCTCAATATCCATATATATTCCTAGTCTATTCTGTTGATCTACAACTCTTATACACACTTAACACATTTACGTACATTCAATTCAACATATTCATCATAACCAAAAAAATAAAGAATTACCTACATACCAATAATCCATGTAGAACATAAGAGTCACAATGTAAACAATATGGGGTATTTTATTACTCCATTCCAATATAAGAATATAATACATCACACTGTACACAACTAGACTATGCACTTACCAAATCCAAGGCATGAACTCAAAACTATATAATGGTTTCCATTTCCTTATGCCACTTAACAAAATAGAGGCCCCTATGATGGAGGCCTAGGCTTTCACACTGCTAGGAGTAAGATCCTACATATTCGAATGACTGACCATTTTGAATCCATAAATCACTCCAGTTGTTGTAAGTCTAAATAGGCAGGCTCTATACTATATAGTGGGGAAAAACTCTCATAGGGTTGTCTTCTTTGCCAACATAGATTCATGCACAATTTCTAAATGGTAATTTTCTACCCGTATCTTGTTTAACCCGACCACTTAATCCATAGGGTTGGCTAGAGCTTGGGTGTCGACATTCATCTATTTAATGTAGTCTCATAGCTCTTCTATGGGTTTCTCTCACTGCTACATGATTCCCATCCACTACAACATTGTAGTGTATATGGTGAGACTCTCCTTCATGGCTTTCCACACCTACTCCTTAATACTTTGGCCTTCATAAAGAAGAGGAACCACCATATACATCAAGCCCCATAATTGTTGATTCTCTTGGTTCTTTTCAATCTCCAAGTTTGCCTGCAATAATGGAGTTTGCTAGTGCAACTGTCTCCACAAAGAACAAACCACATCTATTGCCTCAGTAGGCCACCTATTTCCATTCTATTCAGAGGTTTTCTAATTAAAATGAAACCAACTCCAATTCCTGTTCCAAATTCTACCTCACTTGTACATAGAGATCCATGTCAATGGTCATCTCAGTTTAGTTTTGAAGGCATTGATTAACATGTTATAACTCTTCATAGCCTTGCTTGAAGTGTACAATGCATTGTGTAGCTTCCTCAAGAGTGAGCTTGGTCATCCACAACAAATCAAGAGTTGACTAGGGTTGAACATTGATATTTGGGTTGAATTACTACAATGTGGAACTTGTGGTGGGAACCTAGTGATATATAACCCAATCACTATCAAATTCTCAAATCAGGCTTGCATGTTTGTCTCAAAGTTGGGGATGGCCTATGATCTTATTAAAATCTAGCAAATTCTCTCATGTGTGGGAGTGATTGAGTATGGGGTGATGTCAACCTCCTCTTGAAAAACCCATAGCATGGCCTTACAAGACTTGGAGTTTTGGGCCAATTTCTTGATCATCACAAGGGTAGAAATTCAACTAAGGGGTAACTGAGGAGGCTCTATGTGGGTAAGGGTACTGTTCCTTTTCAACCTTTTCTATGTAGAGAGCAAGTCCCTTCCATTATCTAAGGATTCCTTTGCTAAATATACCATTATTGTGTCTCCTCTACCTACTCCCCCTCGAATAAGAAATCATCAATATTTGGGGAACGATGGGTAGGGTTTTTTCCATCACCAAAACACTCTTAATTGCCACTTGCTACACTCTGACCCACCTCTCCTGGTTGTTGCATGTCTTGTGTCTCCCCTCTGTTTTGATTGAACTGTTTCAATTGCTTAGAGGATGAACTTGGTGAGGGGAGGGTGCACAACTGTAGTACAAAATATCCACAACTTGGTAGCAATCATTGACTTAGATAGAATGGAGGGGGAAAATTCACTAAGGGTTTGAATAGTATGAGGCTTCTTCTATGGGTTGTTCCCCTACAAATATGACTTCATAGAACCCAAACATTGATTGAGATCATGGTTGAAGAAGGTGGCATCATGTGAGATATTGCTAATGAGTATTGATGAGAGAGAACCTTGGGATTCATCCTATTATCTGCAGTATCAGTAGAAGAACTTTTACCTACAATATTATTATTGAAGTCAAATCCAGACTCCACTTCTTAACCTTCTCCTTATGAACTATATGTAATGAACTAGTAATGAACTAGTGTTACATCTTGAATGACTGACTGTTTCTGGCATGTTTTGGATAAATTTCTTAGCCTTTTCAAGATGTCCAGCGTGGCCAAGAATGTCAATCATACAGGAATAGTTGTCCTTACTTGGTGTAATGCAATGATCTTGACTCATGGATTCAAAATAGTATCTACCCTCATCCACTAGCCCTGCATGACTACATGCAGAGAGAACAAAAATGAATGTGTCAAGGCTTGGCTTTATGCCTTCCTTTAGCATTTCTTCAAAGATACGAAGAGCCTCCATGCCACAACCATGCTGGGCATAACCTGCAATCACGACATTGCAAGTCACTGAATCTTGTTTAGGCATTTTGTTAAACATGTGTCATGCATCCTCTATGCTTCCACATTTGGCATACAATGTAACTAGAGCATTGCCAATAGAGACATATGATGCAAACTCAGTTCTGATGATGACAACGTGGATTTTATTCCCCTGGTCATGGGCTGCAAGGCCACCACATGCACTTAGCACACATACAAAACTACATTGATCTGGATTCATGCCTCCACGCAACATTTGAGAAAACAACTTCAGAGCTTCGTCACAGTAATGATTCTGAGAATCAACTGACCTTGGTAATTTTTTATTAACTGTAGAAATAAAATACTCAGTATTCATGAGTAAAACCGGGATATTACATATGGTCTCAACATGATTATAGGATTTTGGCAGTCCATCTTAGGTACTTGCATAGGATTGTATCATGTATGACACAAATTTTCTTGTTTGAACCTTCAATAGGTTCTTTCCTCACTCCTTGTTGAGAAGTTGACTAAAGACAAAAACTGTCTATATAGTAGGTCACACTTGTATTATTGTCACACTTGTTGATGATATGTTTAATTCCATATCATAAATTGTGTTAAGATTATGAATTTAACTATTAAATTGATTTATTGTTCTCTTCAACCATTTCCATCCTCACTTCAATTGTGTTAAGATTATGAATTTAACTATTAAATTGATTGATTGTTCTCTTCAACCATTTCCATCCTCGCTCAAACCCACGACCAAGAGAATAAGTTATTTGTAGTAGTGCCATATAGCTATGACATTCATCTTTGTATCAGGTTTTTAAGATGTCGATGAGGGATAGAAGCACACAGTAAGTGAGTTTTCCTTTGTAAAACTGTCAAGCCTTCGATAACTTAAGTAGAGGATGTACCTAGGGTGGAAGCATTAAAAGACATTATTCTTATGCAAATCATGTGGCTCTCCCTTGAGATCATATTAGCAATATATTTTTTAACAGTAACTGTTTAATGATATTATAAAAAAACTATTGCAACCATTCTTGTTAAGCATTCTTATAGACCGGTGCCAGATAAAGTTGTCTTGTTTCCAGAGATAATAGAAGGATATCCTCTAATATTAAAAGAAAATCTAATAAAACTACCCTGCTTAATAGACTACAGATATATATTCTAACAAACTGTTGTAATAATAAAAGTATTCGGTAAAACACGTAAAAACAGGTAGATTTCAAGGCCCATTGAGGGTGTCCTCATTAGGTTCCACATGGGTGCCTAGGATGCTACTTTCACCCACAGAAGGGGTAGGAGTAGTTGAGGCATTAGTCTTTGCTACAACTAGGAGCAAGAGGAATATTCAGGTGGGTCGAGAGGCATTCCACAGTGTCAGAAAGACTATCCAAAATGACTAATTATTCAAACTACTTACCTTCTAGGATGATCAATGTTGCTTTGGATTCCTCCTCCCAGTCTCAAATAGCAGGTGGTGCTTTTGGTGAGCCAAATTCTCCAGTATGTTGGCTTGTTCAATGGCTTTCTTCCACTTCTCCCACTCTTGTGCCAAACCATTGGTCATTTCCTTGAGCTCCTCAATTTCTCATGCACAATGGCAGAGACCATATCTCAAGTCTCTCCTCACACAGGCAACAACAATAGAATTCATGAGCCATGTTTTCCCTACTGTGATTTCTGGTTGTCTGCCTCATGTGGTCCCAAAGACACTGTATTTGCACTGAGGGGGGTCAAAGACCATGATGGACAGTGGCCTCTTCTCATTGTCCAAACAATTTAGACCAAAAACCAAATGTAAACAATGAAATTCATGAGCCATGTTGCCTTTACTGTGATTTCTGGTTATCTACCTCACGTGGTTCCAAAGACACTATATATGCACTGAGGGCAATCAAATACTATGATTGGTAGTGTCCTCTTCTCGTTGTCCAAACAATTTAGACCAAAAACCAAATGTAGAGGAATGCTCTTACTTTTGTTGATTTTGACCTTTATATTGGGTGCCTTCACTAATCTGCAAGCTATACAGGACAAGAGTTAACTATTAATTCCATGGCTAGATGTTGGATTTGCATGTAGGAGGATCTTTTAGAGATTGATTTTTCTTTGAGGTTTCAATGTATGGCCAATGGAGGGGGGCACAGTCAAATGGGAGTATTTAATACCCCCTCTCCACCACATGCACATGGGACACGACATGTATAGGGAGGATCCTTTCCTTTCTTTCTTATCAACTTTTGGAGGTGAAAAAACCATGTTGATGGGACCATTATCACATGATTGGGTGAGGGGATGCTCTTGTCCCCCTTTCCTCCCTCAAAGCACATTCTCCTTTGCCCAATGTTGTCCCCTTATTTTCCATTTTGTTTGCAATTGTGTTGAGGTCACATAGAACCTGGAAGTAGGAGATAGAATTCATAGTCGAGGTGAGGGAAAGAATCCTCTAGATGATTCATGCTAATCTTAAATCTGTTGGGGGGGGGGGGANNNNGGGGGGGGGGGGTTCCATTCAGAAGGGATCTGAATCTGCTTTGTGCTCAATCTACAAAGGTATTTTATCGACATCCCGACACACTTGAGGACCAAAATACACCCAAGGCCTCATCTAGCCTTAGAAAAAGTACTCAAATGTACCTACAGATACATGAGTATCAATTCATTCTTTCCATGCCATTAAATCACGATATCAACTTATCAAAATATAATTTAAAAAACCCATTTGCCTTTGGAACTTCTAGTGTTTTAGCTATATTTATTTACATATTTGTAAACAAGATTGTTAAGGGCATACTCAATTTATTACCTAGAAGGGATTCAAGAAATATTCCCTAAGGGGTTGCATTGCAAAGAGTGGACTTCCTTTGGCTTAGGTGTTTGTTCTGAGAGGTGGCTATTGTGCCCAAATCACCTAGGACTTGCAGCTGGCCTCATCCCATTGAAACTCATGCCATACAGGTGGGGCAGACCACCATGAGAATTGAACCTTGATGGATGGCTTAGCTATCCATCAACCTCACCAGTTAGTGTTGTTGGGAAATATACCCTACGGACTAGCAAACTAGGGTTAGACTTGCATGCAAATTTTGACCGTAAAGAAATG
>CBVK0100247630.1:0-16023 GCA_900067695.1 Picea abies | reverse complement strand
CTATTGACATTATCAACAAAAATTATTGAAAAATTGAAAAATTATTGACATGGTGCAATCTAAAATTGTTAAAAATGTATAAACTATATGTTGTTGGCTTGGTTTTTTGTCTCTGATCTCACTAAGGTCTCAATGTTGGTGTATAGTGTGCATGGGAACATTTAACCATCACTCTAGGCATTCGAGTGAGCACTTGAGCTAGAGGGAGGTTACCCTCATTTGTCCTAAAAAAAAAACATTTTTTTGAAGGAAACCAAGAAATATATTAAGAAAAAATTGTGAAAGAATTCACATCTGGGATGATTTTAAGGATGGAAATTCATTTTAAAATGTAGAAACCTTGGTGAATATTACTAATCCTTCATATGCCAACTATAAAATGTTTGGCGATTTTTTTATAAAAATATTCAAATTTCTAAGGATTTTATATAGTTTGTAAAAATTCTTGGTGAATTTGAAGGTAAAATAATTGTATCCTATAGAATTTGGGCAAATAATTTTTAGAATAGCGAATTTTTTTGGGGAAAAACCATGGAAAATTAGCGCATGAGCGAAATTTAGCCGCTAAAATCATCCCTTCTCACAGTATCAAAATATTACATAAGCAGAGCCAACCCGCAATAAAAACTCAAAATCAGGATGAGCATTAACTATATCTATATGTTGTCCAACCATTATCTTTTTTAGAAGAAAAATTCTATATCTCTTATAGTTATATATACTATGGAAGGTTCCTAGACAAAATATACAAAAACATAGCATAAATTAACAACAAAATTTAACTATCTTTCATGTCCATTTCTTATCCTCCAGGAGGAAGAATCATTTCTTTAGATTCAGTGCCTCGAGGGGTATTCAGGTCCAACACCATGTGATGACTCAGTGAAGAAGCTTCTTTTGAGATCCATATTGCTACACTGAAAGTTCTGGAGGAGATTGGGTGTTGATGCATATCCTCTACCTTAGTTCTGATTTCTCCCACTTAGTTCTCGATCCATCCTTGCTTGTGCTTCTCTTCAATTAATAACTACATATTGGCAACTATATAGGATTGTAGTGTCCCCAAGGATGAGCCCCATTGTAACCAAGTTCTGAAAGGAATTATGATTGTGTTTTATAGGTTGGTGAGCCAAGTTCTTATAAGCTGAGACTTATGTGTTTGTTAGGCCAAGGAGCCTAAGTGTTGAAGGCCAGGAGCCTGTTGTTGTACTTGTATGTATGCAGAACATTTAAATATAAACACCGCCAGGTGCAGACCGACCACGATGAATGAGTGAAGGGCGACTAATCATTCATAGAGTGGGAACTGAATCAGGGGATGGAAGGTGGGAAAGGGGCTAAGTGTTGAGCTTGGGGGCTAAGCCTAGGGGGCTTAAGCCTGGGAATAATATTTTAATATTATTCCAAAAAGACCTGTGCATTTTTTGTTTTATCCTAAGTGTTGGCAAGAGATGACGTACAAGCGTGATGCGTGTTGGTTGAATGCATGCAGTAACATGGGTGACAAGTGTCAACCCTGACACATGCGAATAAACAACCAGGGTGAGCCGTGAGAAAGGTTCCTCCTCCTCCATTTGACTCTAGGACTGCTAGAAACCCTCATGCATCCTCTAAACTGAAAAGGCATGTATCTGTGTTTGTTCTGGGATAGTCGGTACATCCCCTGTCTGAACAGTTCGAACCTGTGTTTACCCTGGTGTGGATTGTTTGTCGTGCATCCCTGACAACCAGAGCATGAGTCTATCCTGTGTTGGCGGATTGGGAAATAAGAAGTGACCTGCCATTGTTGAACCTGCTGGAAAGCCCATGTCTATTTTTCCCCATGTGTTGTTGTGACCACGCAGAGCTGGACTGTGTGGCGTCTTGTTGGCCAGTGGTGCAACGCTCTCTCTAGATGCGAGGGGTGATTGAGGTTGGTAGAATAGTTTTTTGGCCTGTGAGCGATTCTCTCCAGGTGAGAGAGTGCGCGAAGGAAGGAGAGGACTCCTGGAAGGAACCCTGTAGCTTCCACAGAGCCCAGAGACTTCTAATCTGGCCTGTTCCTATAACCCAAGGTAAGGGAGATTAGTAGCCAAAGGACTATCCAGGTGACAGAGAAGGTGTATACTCCTAGGGTGGAACAGGCATGTGGGGAATGAGGGTCTGTGAGCAGTGAGCATGGGAGGTTCCTTGGAGAGAATCCCTTCGTTGTGGTTGTGTGTTGTTTTCCCTGTAACCTCGGCCTAGCCTAGGATTCCTTGTCTTGGGGTGGAGCTTAGTCCAAGCTCGGGGGTGACCCACTGCTGAGCTGATGAGCAATGTGGTCTAAGGCTGGGAGGTTCGTGGAAGGCCTGCACTGGGTTGGTGGAATCAACCATTGATAAAGATAAGTATCTGATTATGCTTTAATCATGTTTTGCATGACTGTGCTCCTTATGTATCATGTTTTACGCTGTGTATATGAATTAATATGAAAAGCTAATTGATGGATGATTATGGTAGAAATTCATATGAATACTCTGTTTTGAATGTGTTTATTGTTTAAAATGCATGTGGATTAAATAACATCTCTATGTGTTATGTACAAAGTGGTGTTATAGTCTTCTTTTAAGAGCGATTAAACCCTAGTAGCAGAAAAGGTGCGCTACAGTTTGGTATTAGAGCATGCAGTGGGTGCGCTACAGTTTGGTATCAGAGCCAAGGTTTCGACACTGAGCCTAGATGGGCTAGTGGAGCGGTCTTTGTATCGAGAATGCAAGGGGAAATTGGGTCTCAAAGGCCAATTTCGGACCCTAGTTTGGCTCCAAATTGTCAAGGAGTTACTTGACGAGTTTTTAAGCTTAGGAGGTATAGCGGCGTTATGAAACCGCAGCCAGTGTGGTATAAGTACAAAGGGAGAGAGAACTCCACACCGGTGGTGTAGGAGATCTTGAATCTTTTCAGGAGGGAAGGTGAACCCTTGTGACCGTCAGATCTGAAAAGTGTGCACGAGGGTTTAAAGCCCTTTGGATATTGCACAGGAGTGTGGAAATTGTGATACGCGAGATCCCTAATTAGTCAGGACCATCCATCTCGAAGGGACAGGTGGCGATAATAAAGAGCTCGTCAGCATTTTGCATGCCAAAATATCGTGATATCGACATTCATGAAATCGTAAGTCACGATGACAGGAGGTTAAGAATTTTCATGGTAAAAGTCTCGGGAACGATCCAAGCCGTCCGTTTGTGGGAACACGTGGCGGAGATTGAGCGACCCATCGGTATATTGGCTACCAGGGTTTTGAGTTGGCATAGAACTTTGTCATCAGGGAATCGCAAGTTGCGAAATCCTGAGATTGGATCTGAGTCGGCCTATATTTAGGACACATGGGCGAGATTGGGAGCCCATCGGCATGTCGGGGTTCGACATTTCGTGAATCCTGAAGATAAGGCACCCAGAGCATTTGAAATCGTGAAATTACGAAATAGTGAGAAGTGGCGAGGACCTTCCATTCTTGGGGATGCGTGGCCGAGATCGAGGCATTCGGGAAATTTCTGGAAGCAGAGTCATCCATCGGGAAATCGAGGTTCGGGGAATCGCGAATCCTGAGGACATATGCGTTTCGGCATTGGAAAGTTTGAAACCCCGATAGGAGGTATGACCGTGGAAATATAAGGGAAGGTCATGTGAACCACGAGTCTAGCCTGGAGGGCTAGCGGGAGTTAGAGTGCATCGACATTTGGAAGCCCAAAACCCCGAAAGCATCTGGACCATTAGATCTAGCTCGTCAAGGATCGTTGGATCACATATAAGAAACCATGTATCAGATTTTGGGGATAGGAGTAACAAGAGGTTGGGAGTCACTACGTAATTAAGTCTTGGGTACTGAAAACTCGAAAGTCCCAAAAATTAAAGTTTCAAAAAAAAAAAAAAAACCCCAAAAGCGNNNAAAATTAAAGTTTCAAAAAAAAAAAAAAAACCCCAAAAGTGCAAAGCCGAACGAGAGCTCAGAAAACTTATTTGAATCAAAATATCTTTCATTCTTGTTCGTATTGGCTTATAAATGTTATGAATTGTTCCAGAAGGAGTAATGGCCTGATAGACTTTGAGTTTAATTGCACAGTGCATGTGCAGAGTTCAACGGAGCTCAGGATTCCAATTAAACAATGTCCAGTATGGAGTGGAGAAAAGTGCATATTACCCACGAAATGGAAGACAAATGGGAAGGAAAGGATGTCAATACGGGGGTGGAAGGATTGAAATCCGACGAGCATGGAAAAGAAAAGGATAAGGAATGAAACATAATGAAAATCATTGAAGGATTGCAAAGAGAGGCCAAGGCTCGCCGAAATGATAGCCGAAAGCTTATGAAAGTTAGGGATGGGCAGGGTGCACTAAACTTAAAATTTTTGAAGAGCCTAGAAAGAATAGAGAAAAAACTTGAGAAGGGAAGAGACTCAAGTATGGTGGAGAGTCACAGAACCCATGGGAGAAGAAGTAGGCTAAGGAGTGGTAGCTGACATCTTAGTCACTCCCAAAGACATTCTGACAGGAAGACACATAGTAGTTTAAGCCCATCCCCTACCAGAAAACATTGGAAATATGAAAAGGAAGAATTTAAAGGAGAGATGAACAAAATTAAGACTCCAACATTCGATGGAGAACATAAGAAGGAGGAAGATGACGAGACCTAGTTATTGGGCATGAAGAAATACTTCCAACTGAAGAATTATTCCGCCCATGCAGAAGGAAGAATTGCAAAGTACCAACTTAAACGAAAAACATCCATGTGGTGGGATCAGTTGGTGCAGGTGCAACACATCAGAGAGAAAGAGGTAACTTGGAAGGAATTTAAGAGGTATTTCGAGAATAAATACCTAATTAAGGGATACTATGACATAAAGATGAAGGAGTTCTTCGAACTCAAGCTAGGAAGCATGACTATTGATGAGTATGAATGAAGTTTCCTAGAACTACTGAAGTATGTGCCATTCATCAAAGATGAGGCTGTCAAGATTCAGAGATACTTGACTGGACTGCCACCTTCCATGAGTGACAAGATTCAATATGACAATCCTAAGACCATGGAAGAGACCATAAGAAAGGTGAAATGCTTGTATGAACAGCAAGGAGAAAGGCCTATCCTTCGGAAGGTTTGGAATGATTAGAGAAAATTTAAGAAGGAACAGAGGCAGAAGGGAAACAAGCCTTCTTTTTTTAGAAATAGTCCTTGGGAATAGTCATCTTTTAGAGAGCCCAATAATGTTGAAGGGAGTGAGCAGGTGCCAAGAACACCACCGATGGAGTGTTGGGGTTGTAAAGGGAATCATAGGTACAAAGACTGTCCCCATAGAAAAGACAGAGCAAGAACTGTCCATACTATTTAGCAAGCTAAAACAGTGGAGGATATGGGTAGCAGAATGCTGAGGATCTATGCATCCCTAGACAATAGGCAAGAAGAATTCCAATCGCACATGATTGAAGTCGAAGGTATGATCAACAATCGACCACTTGTTATTTTAATTGATTCTGAGACTAGCCATAGTTATGTAGATCCTAGAGTAGTGGAAAGTTTGCATCTAACGAGAAGCAAACATGAGAAGTATTGGTTAGTGCAGTTGGCCACAAGGACCAAGAGGAAGATCACTGAATTGGTTAAGTCCTCTTCAGTGGACATGAAAGGAATGAGCACTAAGGCTGAATTGAACATTCTGCCTTTAGGCTCATACGATTGCTTAATTGGGATGGACTGGTTGGACCAACACCATGCCCTTCTAGATTGTCGTAACAAGAGGTTTACATGCCTGGACAAGGAGGAAAATCAGGTAACAGTCCAAGGAATTCCCAAAGAGATGGTTGTTAGGGAAATCTCAGCCATGCAGCTGAAGAAATGTTACCGGAAAGGCTATCAATTATATGCAGCTCGGGTGGAAGAAGCATTTCGAGATGTAGTATCGAATCTGGAAGATCATGAGGTACTCAAGGAGTTCAAGGATGTATTCCAGGAGGTACCTGGACTACCTCCGAGGAGGGACATCGATTTTTCTATAAATTTGATGCCTGGAGAAGCTCTAGTTTCAAAGGATCCTTACAGAATGAGTACACCAGAGCTGAAAGAGTTGCAATTACAGCTCGAAGAGATACTAAAGAAAGGATACATTCACCCCAGTGTGTCACCTTGGGGAGCCCCGGTCCTATTCGTAAAGAAGAAATATGGGACATTGAGGCTGTGCATTGATTTTCAATAGTTGAATAAGGTCACTGTCAAGAACAAGTATCCTCTACCAAGGATTGATGATATTTTTGATCAGTTGAAGGACGCAAAAATATTTTTGAAAATAGATCTTCGATCAGGATATCACCAAGTGAGAATAAAGGATGAAGACATCAGCAAGACTGCCTTTAGAACAAGGTATGGTCATTATGAGTTCACAGTGGTGTCATTTGGATTGTCCAATGTGCCTGTTGTTTTCATGTGTTTAATGGATGGAGTGTTCAGAGATTATTTGGACAAGTTTGTCATAGTCTTCCTGGATGATATCTTGGTGTATTCCAAGACAGAGGAAGAACATGAACAACACCTGAAAATGGTGTTGCAGGTGTTAAGAGAACACCAGCTGTACGCGAAACTGAGCAAGTGCTCATTTTACCAAAGGTAGATCCATTACTTGGGACACATTATATCCGAAGAAGGGATCGTTGTGGATCCTGAAAAGGTAGAGGCCATTCGGGAATGGCCATCACCAAGGAATGTGGCAGAAATTATATCTTTTATGGGTCTGGCAGGCTACTATAGGAGGTTTATAGCCGAATTATCAAAGATAGCTCAGTCTATCACTTCCTTGCAAAGGAAGGAGAAGAAGTTCTAGTGAACTGAAGAATGTGAGAGCATCCTCCAACGATTGAAGCAGTTGTTAACCAGTGCTCCAATCCTGAAGATTGCAGATCCAAACAACGATTACGTAGTGTGCATAGATGCATGTAAGGAAGGGTATGGAGGAGTTCTCAACCAATAGGAATTTGTAGTTTGTTATGAATCCTAAAAGTTGAAGGAACATGAGAAGAATTATGCCACTCACGATTTAGAGATGGAAACAATCATTCACGCCTTAAGGAAATGGAGACATTACCGCATGGGAAAGAGATTCGAGTTGAGAACAAACCATAACAGTCTGAAATATTTATTTGATCAGCCGACCTTAAATGCCAGGCAAATCATATGGCTGGAGTTTCTGTGCGAATATGACTTTGCTATCAAGCTTATCAAAGGGAAATAAAATAAGGTGGCTGATGCACTCGGCAGAAAAGTGCACAAATTACATGCTGCAGCCATTAGCATGTACCAGACTGAGATGAAAGATAGAATTTTGGAAACTGCAAATGCTGATTTGCAGTACAAAAATCTTGTAGCAAAGCTATAGCAGCGTGAGAGACCACAGACCAAGGAAATTTACACATTGGGAACTAATGGTTTACTCATATCTAAAAACAGAGTGTATGTACCCAATGTCTGAGAATTGAAGCTGGCAATTCTAAAGGAGATGCAAAATGTGGCTTATGTTGGAGATCCTGGATATCAGAAGACTATGGCAGCAATCAAAATCCATTACTTTTGGCCGGGTTTGAAGAAAGAAATCATAGAATACATCACCAGATGTATGGAGTGCCAAAAGGTTAAGGCTGAGCACAGACACCCAGCAGGGTTGTTGCACCCTTTACCTATTCCTGAATGGAAATGGGACGTGGTAATAATGGATTTTATCGTCGGACTACCTAGAACAGGCAAGCAACATGATTCAATCATGGTGGTGGTGGACAAGCTTACTAAAGCTGCTCATTTCATTCCAATGAACACCACCCACAGAGTAGTTGATGTTGCTGATATCTTTTTAAAAGAAGTTGCACGCTTGCATGGAATTCTTAAGAGAATTGTGTTTGATAGGGACCCGAAATTCACTTCGAATTTCAGGAAAGGACTGTTCAAAGGATTTGGAACGAATCTGAACTTTAGCACAACATATCATCCCGAGTCTGATGGACAGACAGAGAGAGTGAACAGAGTAATAGAAGACATGTTGAGAATGTATGTGATGGATAAACCATGAAGGTGGGGAGACCACCTGCAGTTGGTAGAATTTGCCTACAATAATGGGTATCATGCATCATTGAAGATGAGCCCAGTCGAAGTGCTTTATGGAAGAAAGTGCAACACTCCAGTGAGCTGGGATAATCTAGTTGATAGAGTAGTAGTTGGGCCTGAGCTGCTCAAGGAGATGGAAGATCAAATGATAAAAATTAAACATAATCTAAAAGTTGTCCACGACAGGCATAAAAGTTATGCTGATAATAACAGAACCCATAGAGAATTCAAAGTGGGTGACCATGTTTTTCTAAAAGTGAAAAATAACAGGAGTTCCCTAAGGCTAGGAAGTTGCACCAAGTTGGCAGCAAGATTTTGTGGGTCATTTGAGATCCTGGAAAGGATTGGGTCAGTTGCATACATGATTGCATTACCTGCATCTATGACTGTACGTAATGTGTTTCATGTTTCACTGCTTAAGAAATATGTACCTGATGCTAATCATGTCATCAATTGGAATGTGATTCAGGTGGAACCAAAAGGTGTCCTGCAAGTGCATCCTATACGCATATTGGACAAGAAAAGCAAACAGCTCTGGAATTGAGCTATAGAGCTTGTAAAGGTCCAGTGGACCTGGTAGGGTCCTGAGGATGCGACATGGGAGCATGAAGAGGTTATGCGGGAAGAGTACCCAGATCTTTTTGAATATTTTGAAAGGCTTGCAGAGATAGTGTAAGTTGCACTGAGGACAGTGAAAAAATAAGGGGAGGGGGATTGTAGTGTCCCCAAGGCCGAGCCCCATTGTAACCAAGTTCTGAAAGGAATTGTGATTATGTTTTATAGGTTGGTGAGCCAAGTTATTATAAGCTGAGACTTATGTGTTTGTTAGGCTAGGGAGCCTAAGTGTTGAAGGCTAGGAGCATGGTCTTGTACTTGTATGTATGCATAACATTTAAATATAAACACCCCCAGGTGCAGACTGACCACGATGAATGAGTGAAGGGGGACTAAGAATCCATAGAGTGGGCAAGGAATCAGGTGTTGGAAGGTGGGAAAGGGGCTAAGTGTTGAGCCTGGGGACAAAGCCTAGGAATAATATTTTAATATTATTCCAAAATGACATGTGCATTTTGTGTTTTATCCTAAGTGTTGGCAAGAGAAGATGTACAAGGGTGATGCGTGCTGGTGGAACACATGCAGTGCCATGGGTGACAAGTGTCAATCCTGACACATGCGAATAAACGACCAGGGTGAGCCGTGAGAAATGTTCATCCTCCTCCATTCGACTTTGGGACTACCAGAAGGTCAACTGGTTTGACTCCTACAGAGAAACCCTCGTGCATCCTTTGAACCAAAAAGGCATGTATCTGTGTTTGTTCCGAGATAGCTGGTACATCCCCTGTCTGAACAATTCGAACCTGTGTTTACCCCGGGGTGGATTGTTTGTCACGCATCCTCGACAACTAGAGCATGAGTCTATTCTGTGTTGGCGGATTGGGAAATAAGAAGTGACCTGCCATTGTTGAACATGTTGGAAAGCCCGCGTCTATTTTTCCTAGGGGGTTGTTATGACCACACAGTGCTGGACTGTGTGGGGTCTTGTTGGCCAGTGGTGCAACCCTCTCTCCAGGTGAGAGGGGTGATTGAGGTTGGTAGAACAGGTTGTTGGCCTATGAGCGATTCTCTATAGGTGAGAGAGTGCGCGGAGGAAGGAGAGGACTCATGGAAGGAACCCTGTAGCTACCACAGAGCCCGGAGACTTCCAGTCGGGCCTGTTCCTGTAACCCAAGGCAAGGGAGATTAACAACCAAAGGACTGTCCAGGTGACACAGAAGGTGTATACTCCTGGGGTGGAATAGGTATGTGGGGAATCTACCATTGTTAAAGATAAGTATCTGATTATGTTTTAATCATGTTTTGCATAACTGTGTTGCTTATGTATCATGTTTTCCGCTGTGTATATGAATTAATATGAAAAGCTAATTTCTAGTTGATTATGGCAGTAATTCATATGAATACTCTGTGTTGAATGTGTTTATTGTTTAAAATGCATGTGGGTTAAATAACATCTGTATGTGTTATGTACAAAGTGGTGTTATAGTCTTCTTTTAAGAGCGATTAAACCTTAGTAGCAGAAAAGGTGCGCTACAGTTTGGTATCAAAGCGTGAGCATGCAGCGGGTGCTCTACAAGGATGATAAATTGTCTGACCAGATGTGAATGACCCGAACAACCTACTCCAACGCGACATAGTCCTCCACCTTCTATTCTCTTCTCCACCGTAAATTCCCCAATATCTTAAAATTAGTTAAAACACTTAAGAGTAAAGTTCACATAAGAATTGGTATAACTCAGGCTAGAAACAATCCCCCAGTAATTTTATAGATTTAGATATTTTATATTTTCTCGGCCCCCAAATAATCCTACACATCACCCACCAACTAACAAACCATAAAAAAACCTTTATCCCACAAAAAGCATCAAATAAAAACTGATTAAAAGATATAAATTATAATACACCATCTAGAATTCGGGAAGTGGGATTGACCGTGGTATTATTTCCTATCTAACTTATTTTAATGCCTATGTCTTGATCCTAAACCTGTGACTAGGGTGTATAAATAAAGTGATAGCTTTGGTGATTCATAGTTTGGGCTGGTGATTCATAGTTTCGTTTGATTCTTAGTTTTGGCTCGTGATTCATTGTATTGCTTCTTTTGCTAAGGGTTAGCCTTTCAATATCTTTTGAATCTGAATGATGAGAACCGACATGGAGATTTATGATGACGGGTCTAAGAATGTGGGAAGAACGGAAGAAGTACCATCTCAATCCGATGAGAGGCAAATCTATAACGTTGTCAAGAAGCGACGCGTCAATCCGATGAGAGGCAAATCAAGAAGCGACGCTGTCAAGAAGCGGCGCGTTGATGGATCAACGGAATAGTTGTAAGATCATTTACCCGAAGCCATTCTGCATGACATTTTGTCTCGCCTATCTATCTGAGACCAATTCAGAGCTCGGCTAACTTGTGTCGCTTGGCACCGCATCGTTTCATCCTGCAACTACTTTAAACATTTATACGATGGGAGAAACCAGGAATCATGGATTGCTCTCACCAGTGATCCCCAGAATCCACTTGATTATTGCCTCTTCAAAAACAACTCTAGCAAGTGGCATTTTTTCCAGGCTAGGTATCAGGCGGATCCGAATAAATGTTGGCTTCTCCAGGCAGCTGCCAACGGTCTTATGTTTTTCGTAAGCAGAGAAGGAATAATGTTGGCTGCTAATGTCTTAACAAGATGCTTCCGACTAAGCCCCGGTCTTGGGCTCCAATCGTGTTTGAGGAAAAAACTATGGGAGAGAAACTCCACACCTACGTGTGTGCAGTCGTCCTTGTCCATCAACATAGTTGTCGACGCCACTGGTAAAACATTTAAAGTGATGGTGTGGGGAGAACTGAGATCAAATTAGCACATTCTCTTATTTATAGTAGTCGAACGCGTCTTATGAAGGCATTAGCACCCACAATTTTGCATTCAGTGCTTACGAAAAGCATAAGGTCGTCAGCTCCCTGGAGAAGCCAACATTTAGTCAGATCCATTGTTAGAGTTGGCTTTGAAGAGGCAAAAATCGTGGGGATTCTGGAGATCGCTGGTGAGAGAAATCCATGATTCCTGGCTTCTCCTGTCGTGTAAATGTTGCAGGAGGAAAGAATACGGTGCCAAGAGACGCAAGTTTGCCGACCTCTCAAGAGGTCGCAGATAGATAGGTGAGACAGAATGATATCAACGTGCCGCTTCTTGGCATCGGGAAGATCCATCAACGTGCCGCTTCTTGGCATCGTTATTGGTTTGCGTCGCATCTGGTTGGGATGGGACCTGCAGTTACCGTGTTGAATCTTTCTGGGGCAGAATGTCCGTCAATAAAATAAAATGAGAGTAACTAGCACAGCTACAACTGTGGTTGTTGAATGCGGAAAGGCATCTATAATTTATTAAATTTAATTTTAATATAAATTCTAATTAGGGTTTGAAAATAAAATTTGTTATATTTAGGCAACATTTTTTTTTTCTTCAGAACCATTATTCCTATACACCCGCTCTTCTATCTAATTCTTCATTTACCTCTAAACACTAACTCCAACTACAACAATCTTCTGCAATAAAATTTAAAGGTTACTCCATTTTGTAAGACCAATATTCACACATCTTTTACACGTCTAAAACAACAACAATATTAAAAACACTTTCCCACATTACACGACAAATAACTCAGCGGAGAACAACAAATAACTTGAGAGAAACAAAACCATTTTATTTCACTTATCGCATTCAAATCTCCACTGTTGCTGCACATACGACCATGCTCAAGCCTTCCCCACCATCAACATTAACTTCAATCCGCTGCTGCGTTGAGGGGTTAAACAGATAAGACGTGTCTATTAGGGAAGAAACTGGTGTTCATTGTGCTTACAAAACTACGTCACTGTCTAGTACTGCGGAAGAGATGCTATAGTAGCTCAAATGTTTTTTTGGTCATCATTATACATTATACAGAAAATAAAACGCTCATTCAATATGAAACTTTCAGATAGGTGAGGAAATTAGGGGTAGAGAATGAAACGTACTGATATTTAAAGTAATCTCAAAGGTTAATCATTTAAACGTGGCAATCATATGGTGATAGAGTAATTTCTTAATATGATTAGGTAAATGTTAAAAAGTAAATAGGTTAACGGATGTATTCAAAAATACAAATAAGTTTTGAAGATTAAATCACATTCATTGATTTGGGAGGACGACTAAGAATATGCCAACATCTTTAATTGTTAGCCATTAGATTAGAATTTGAGATTAAAAGGTGAATTAATTGTGTCTATTGTCAATAGGTGTATGCCTTTCGGCGTAATTACTTCCCACGTTTTCGTACTTTGACCCATCATTAAAAATATCAATGCCATTGGTTCTCATCATCATTCAAACTCAAAAGTATTGAAGGCGTAAAAAGCGATATCGCTCACCAAAGTGATCAATTTATTTATTCATCTTAGTCACAATATAGAGGATAAGTAGGATATAAAATAAAAGCATAATGGTGTATTTATGTTTTATGTTTTTGAGAATTTTTTTTTGTTTTTTTTACTATGTCATAAAAATGTCATTTTAGTTTTAATGAGGGTGGTTAATCATTATTATTAACATTAATTCAATTAGTCATAATGATGATAAAATTAGTTTTTTTCATATATATAAGATTAGTTATTTAACTCTTTTGAAGAGTACAATAAAAATATAGATGTTTATGTTAATCATTTAATTTGACCATATTCTAGTAGTGATGGACATGAGTGAGCCTAATGATTAAGAATATGTGTTTCCTCCTAAAAAATCGCATATATATACCTCCTTAGACTTACCAGTGTAATCCACTAAGGAGGGGTAAAATAATAATGAAAAATTAAAATAATAATAAAGAATAAAAAGATGATAAAAATTTATGTAGGCTATTGGAGGTAGTATATAGTTATTTCTTTAATATATTTAAAAATGAAATATTTTAATATATTTTACAATATCAATATATTATAAAATATTTGTAGATTTAAAATTGGTTTAAATTAGTTTGTGGGCTAGTTTGACTTGATGAGTGTTAAGGTTACTAGCATAAAATCATCTTAACCCATGATCTATAACTGCCTAGAGAGATCAAATCTCTATAGATGCAAACCTTTAACCTTTCTTTAAGTTTTGCACTCTAAAAATTGTTTTAAGATGAGGAGTTATGCTAGATCTATGTTGTTAACCATAACACTTATCCTCTCCACCTAACCCGCTAAATTCATTCAAACTAATATATATATATATATATATATATATATTTATATATTTAAATAATTTATAATACATTAATATTACAAAATATATTAATATATTAATCAATATATATATTAAAATATTCCATTTTTAAATATATTAATAGACATATTAATATATTACTACTTTTGTATTTAGTGGTCTATTAACTCAAGATAGGACGAATCACTCATGTGCTTGTGCGATAATTTTGGTCATTACTTACATAATTGTCTGGAACTTACCGGATCTGGGAGGGATGGTGGATACCGAAATGCAATTGGATATGCCCTTGCTACTTCGGATGCCTTTACTACGATATAGCATGATCATTAGTTCTTGATTAGGGTAATACCGTAAAACGTGTCCATTGGCTATGCTCAATTTGAACGCTGGATATGTTGTGATCGACTGTGTCTCAAATTTTAGACAAATAAAAAAAATTCTTCACTATAATAAGTTATGTCATGAGTAGAGATTTTAATATTAATATTAAAATAGTATTGTAGTGCCCAAAAACCTTGATAAATAAAAAGGTTTTTTCTACACTAAAGATTGCATTATTATTACATGTTTAAATTAAAATTTTAACAATTATATAGTTTTATGTTCTTGAGTATATATTAAAGAATAAATATGAATTTTGAACTAACTTATCAACGCAACAGTAGCTTGAAGATGAAGACGCACAACATATTGACTCATTCTTTATTTGAAACATTTTTAGTTACACAAAGCACGATTTGGAGAAAGGAAAAAGTGATTGCATATATTAATAAATATAAAATATTTTTATTCCACGAACTACAATTTTTTTGTAGAATTTTTATTTTTAAAAGATGAAATTGTTTTAAGAAATTTGTCAAGTTCTAGTACATGGTGAATTATAGGAAATTTTCTATGCATATTCTATATTTTTAGAAAGGAATAGGTTTTTGGCATCTAACATTGAGAATTGGGAATATTTAAAGTAACATGTGTTGGAAGTGTTTTGGAAAGCAAATTGTTCAACCTACATATTAGTGAAATATTAAATATTCACGTGTCTTGAATTGTTGATGTATAAATGTTTAATGGTTAGCATGGGCGGTGATATGTAATTTCGTTAAATGTTTAGTTAATTTGCAAGTTTTGTTAAATTGTATTAATTTGTAATGTTTTTGGTTGATTGTTTTAGAACAACACCATAATGGCAGTATAATTTATATTGTTCTTAACAATGACATGTAAATTTACACTAGTGCCAGGTAATAATAGTGAAATTTATAATTGTTATATTTTAAAGAGAAACATTGTTATATTTTATATTTTTGGGATCATTATTACCTCTTATAATTTAAGAAATGCCTTGCTATATTTTAGGTTAAGCGTTGTGATATTTTAAGAAAGGCGTGGTTATATTTAAGTTAAGCATTGTTCTATTTTAAGAAGAGCGTTGTTATATTTTGTATTTCAGGAAAAACATTGATCGATGAGTGCATATGATAACCCGACTTGGGTCATGTGCTCCCCATTGATGATGATGTTGATTATTGAAATTGATGTTTGTAAATTGTACCGTAACGCTTGATTATGCTTTGTTCCTTGCTCACCGTGAAGACTCTAGTTACCTGTGTCGCTTGATGTTGGTTGCGTCTGGTTGATCTTGACATTGTCTTTTAGCTTAATCAGCTTGGACTTGTTGCGTCGGGCGATATGTAGACACCTCCTTGTTCCTCAGAACAGTCGCCAGCTTTGAGACCTTAAATGTTCAAAATTGATGGGAACTGGGCTTGAGCATTTCTTATGTGTCTTAGAGGTCCTAACCTTCTAGGGTAGGATGGTTGGGTAGTCGTTTTTATTTTTCTAATTGATTTTCACATGTTGCATCCAGTCACACAATGTGCTAGTATGTGCAAGATACCAGATATATAAAATGTGCAGAACATAAATGAAATGCTAGAAATGACAGAATAATAGTAAGATATCCAGCATAATCTTCACAATACACAGAAACGATATACGAAATAACAACAAAAATAGCACTTGAATCAGATAGCAATGTTCACAGGCCTCTTCGAGGGGGCAACCTCCAATCGAGCAACGCTCTGTTACAATAATATCCAAGCTAGGGTTCTCATACCCTCGACTCCT
>CBVK0100247629.1:0-16023 GCA_900067695.1 Picea abies | reverse complement strand
ACTTTTGAACCTTGATTTTGAGGTGGTTCTGCTAGAAAATATTTCTTTTGCTGTATCTCCCAAGTATCGGCCCTTCTGGGTATGAAACTTTCTTTTATGTAGTTATCTAATATTTCTTCTCTGTAATGCCATAGGTATGATCAAAACTGTATATGCCAAGTGGAATTTACAGTAAATTCCCCACAACTTGTTGATTTTTGGCCTTTCTAGGAGATCTCACTTGTATAGCGTGCCCCACAAAAAATAATTTATATAAAATTTTGAAACTTGTACCAGAAATACTACAATCTGTCCACTATCCAATGAAACCAGTTGCACTCAATTTGGATACTCTAGGAAGAAGTTATGATTGTTTTACTTGGATCACCTTCTTGAGACTAGTCAATAGGACTAGTTAGATACCCTATATTCCATAGGGTGTATCTACAAATTTAAGATGACCCAGAAGTTGAACCTTTTACCACATATACCTTACTAATTTATGTGGATATCCTCTAGATTTCATGGTCTAAAACATTATAGGAAAATTTTTATAGCGAAAATTTTACAATGACTCAGTTTAGGACGATTCCAAAACCCTATCTTGTACAGGATGTATCTCCTAAAGTATAAGTCCTAAGGAGATTAAATTTTAACCCAAAGTACCTTGGTCCCTCTACTAAATATCCTCCAAGTCGTTTCTTTGGAAAAATTGTAGAAAAAACGTTATAGAGAAAATTCCAAGGTGTCTCAGATGTAGCAGTGAAACCCAAGACCTTGAGCTCTGATACCATATGTTAAGAACCAAATATCAATATNNNNTATAGCATAGAAAAACCTCAGAATAAGTACTCAACGCCTTGAAAAAGAGATAATTTCAGATAATAAGCCTCTTCGAGGGGGCAACCTCCTTTTACCCCACATAAATGTTCAAGTACAAGATGATTCTAAATGAAAATGTCTCCTTGGTATATATAGGAGACGAGGAGGTATAATTACAACTAATGGAATAAAGACGACATAATTAAAATAACATTACTAATGTAATATGGCCCAATTAAGGGTTAATGAGCCAATATTAGGGCTTAACAGTCTCACTGTTACAAAGATGGTTCTTTCCATCCCTGTATGGTATCTCCATCCACCCATTATGGTTCATACACCATATCTCCCTGCTCAAACAGAAGGATTACGAATGCAGATCCCAGTAAGGGCTCCTGCCACACCACCCATACCCCCAACTAACAACAACACAACCATTATTGGGTTTAGATGAAGGAAGAATGATACCATAGCTCCACTATCACCTCGAGCTCAACCTCCTTATGTACTATGAGAAAGAGAAGGACACCCCACTAGCAGATGTCCTACTCTTCCTAGTTTACACAATCTTATCCAGCTCCCTATATCAACCACATTGATTTCTACTCCACCAAGTACATCTAATGCTACTATGAAGTCCTCAACCACACACAATAAAGGGTTCCGAACCAAATTCACATGTGCCATTTGTGAATAATATGGACACTACACTCATCATTACCCATATCTAACTCAATTTTGCCAAACATTCACCACAATACGCCAAACATCTTAGCCAGAGCCATCTCAACCACTCCTTACTGAGGCTCACATTACTGATATTCAATATATTTCATTGTCAATCCCCACGCAAATGAGGTACCATCCACAATATTGTGACATTTTCTTTATGTAAAGTGGTCCCTCACACCTTGTACGTGATGTACCGTCTACATATTCACCACTTGAGGACAATAACACTTACCCATTGACAGTTCCCCCTGTCACCTCCCATGACCCCCTGTATTCCCGCATTTTCCACTACGACAAAGATATCCTGGAGGAACTCAATGTTGGAAAATGTTTAATAGGTAGCATATGCTTGTCATTGATGGCAAGTTCAACAATGAAGATGGCATGAGTATAGGAAGAATGTAATAGACGGGCACCAGAAGTATTTTGGGAAGAAGCTGCAGAGCAACCTCGATAAGATCAGAAGAGATAGTGCATAGGATGTTTGGTATGTTTTACAGGCAGTGTAACCTTGTCATTAATGGCAAGTACAACAGTGATGATGGCTTGAGTATAGCAACGATGATCAACAGGAAAATAGAAGATAAGTCCAGGAAGATCAAATGATCGAAGGCAACACAACATTGATAAAATGATCGAAGGCCCGAGAAGCATTTCTGATCATTGGATCTCATTCAAAATTCTTGAAAGAATGAGGGCCATCATATCATAACATAGACAAGAAGAGCGCTAAACAGGAGGACAGATCTCAGACGTTAGATCCAAGCGTGGGATCCGACCATCGTTGGATCAAGGAGAACTTGCACATTCTTTAAAGTGTAAGGAGTAGCGGGATCACAAAATCCCACAAGGAGGACCGTCCATCTTCAGGCAGGACACATGGACACAGATCAACATTTCATTGATTGGAAATTCAAAGGAATGAAATGCTCTAACCTTTCAACTCGCGAAATCGTAATATGCGAAACCGCGATATAATCTCGACCATTGGATCGAGGACAAATATGGACCGTTGATTAGACACAATGAAGGATCGTGGAGTTGTGAAATCACGATAAAATCTTGACCATTGATCTAAGAGGGACACATGGGGATAGATTGTCATTTCATTGACTAGAGAGTCAAAGGAACAGGGTTCCCTAACCTCTCAAAATCATGATATGCGAAATCGTGACTTAATCTGAGCCGTCAGACCAAGGTTTGATTTGGACCATTGATCCCAGTCCATTTCGGAGTTTCAGAAATTGAGAGATGGAGAAGTCGGAGACTCTCAACATTAGGAGTCCCGAAGTGTCGAAATTCAAAATCCTGAAATAGACACGTCAGCAAACCTAAGAACACATGGCATAGCCAGGAAATGACAAGTGTCAAGATGATTCAACACTTCAAGCACATGTAAGTCATGAATTAGAGTGACACATGGAAGTATTCAACACGTGTCAATCCACATGTGACATCAGCATGTTTACACCACTTCAGAGTTTCAGAAATCGGGAGATGGAGATGACAAGAACTCCTACCACAGGAATCACGAAATCACGAAATGAAAAATCATGAAAGTTCCTTATGCATAAGGATGTGGTCATAGCCCTTGGTCACATAAGCAAGAGATGGAGGAAAGAGCTAGAGCAACCAAGCTCGTTTTTCGGGGATCGTAACTTGGAGAGGCAAGAACTCAATGCAACAAGAGTTCTGAAATCGCAATTCAATCGCAGTCATTGAATCAAGATCAAATATGGACCATTGATCGAACTCCATATCGAAGTTTCATGAATCGCGACATGGAGAGGCAAACAAAATAATGCAACAAGAAAGTCAAAATCGTGATATGCGAAATCGCGATTCAATTGCAGCCGTTGAATCAAGATCATATATCGGCCATCGAATCATAGGACATGTGGAAAGCAATCAAAATTTCGCTGACTTGGGGTCAACAGAGCATAGTGTTGAAATTCACAAAATGAGAAAGTACAAAAGTGATTTATGCATAAGCATGTGGTCATAGCCATTGGTTACATCGATGGAAGATGAAGGTAGAAGCTAGAGGTGCTAATCTTGGCCACAGAAATGTTGAAATGAATGAAAGATCTCATGAAGATAATCCAACTGTGCAGGTGAATGTGAACAAATATCGGAGGGCTACTGTAGCTCGACAAAGTGTAACTGCCAGAAACCACTAATGGTTTCTGCCAGAGGACTCGAAGACACTTCAGTGTGATCACTAGAGGAGATGAAGCGTCTCTAAGCTTCGCCCAGTGAAGAAAGATGATTCTTAGAGGGATTGACAGATGGATGAGCATTGGAGCCTATAACTGAAACATAAAGGATAAGCTCGGCTGTCACAAAGAAGACGAAGAGTATCAACTGCCAGAGAGGCTGAGGAATCTCAACATCACACCCATTGATGTTGAACGCGTGGGAAAACCACCAGAGAAGCTGAAGTGTTACCATGATGATCAGGTAGAACACTCAAGAGGTGGAGGATATCAACACAGTGTGAGTATGCAGAGGTATTGCACACATTGCATGCACAAGGTTCACAGAAGCTATAAGTACACGGTACATAGAAGAGATGGGGTGGTTGTTGCTATTGGAGTTTGTTGTAGTTGTTGTTGTTGAAGGTGATTCATGTGTGAAGAAGGAGGAGAGAGAAACAGCTGAATTGAACAGATAGCGTGAGTCATGTGTGCAGAAAGGCAATGAGGCAGACAGAGCAACAAAATACAGTAGAACACTAATGAGTCTGGTAATCCATTGTTGAACATCATCTCACTGTAATAAGTTTCAGTAGCAAATTGTAACGAACCTCCTCGTTATGACAACAACTCTGAGAATAGGTGCAATTTTTTTTTTGTTTAAGGTGTGTGCGCACGTGTGGAAGTAACAAACACACTTGACTCTACGTCACCAATCGACAACCAGCAAGATGCAACCACGAGGTTCAGCACAAGAAGACTGAAGGCACACAATGAGTAACTGCAACAATATACGATCCTAGGCATAAGGCGCACAACACAACATTAAGACATACTGGGGTTGCACAGTAAGAACATAGAGGGAAGAATCCATGGTGTTAGGGTTACTATTTCTTCACAAGAAAGCAGGGCGTTTAGTCTTATGTCTTCTCGAAAGAAGATTAGACAGGCTCTTGGCCGACTCCTCAGGAAGAAACTAGTAACCCGACCTAGAACAAGACGCAAGCAAGACGAACACAACAAGACGACCCCGACATATCACAGTGACAACAAGCAATAAATGCCCTGAGACATAAGGCGTACAACTAGCAGCTATAAGCAGAAAATGACACCAAGTGTTAAGTACAATACAGTCACAGACGGAAGAATCCAACAGTAGAGTTTACTATTTCTTCACAGAAAAGCAGGGCTTTTAGTCTCATGTCTTCTCGAAAGAAGATTAGACAGGCTCTTGGCCGACTGCTCAGGCAGAAACTAGTAATCTCTGTCAGGTGTGTCGCAAGAGTGGAAACCTTGCCTTTAAAGGGCCCGAGACTCTTGATACGGCACTGGATTCCTTACACAAAAATTTCACACACACCGACATTCCTCCTAAGGCTACCAGGGGGTGACTATATCCCGCCTGACACCACCAACCAAGCAACCCACTGAATACTATCAAGTGCAACAGAAACAAGAAGGATGACTACGTCCTTTACGGATGGCGCACGACAAGAAGGACTCCGACAATGAACACCCAAGTTCAACATGGTTTAAATGAACAACCACCCTAAATGACTAACTCGGAGTAATTTATTGTATGTAAGTCAAGTTATTGCACCATATATATATTATTAACAACAATAAAAATTACAATAACCCTGTCATGAATATACTAACCATCCTTCAGTTATATCACCTATCTGGACCAAGATTCTACCATTACAATACCTCTTATATGCTACAACCACCAAAATGATAATGATCTTCCAAGTAAAAACATCCAATTAACATGAGGAGCTCACCATGCGATGTCATCAATAATCATAAAGTTCAATAATAATGCATTAAAAATAACATAATAGTTATAGGTAATCATCAATTGAAATGAACAAATACATCATAACTAAGGGTGGCAAGATGTAAAATAATAACATTTTAAAATGATAATAATTAAAATGGGCCATAAATGGGAATGACAAGCTATCAGTATTTCAAATGATGATAATTAAAGATAACACTTAATGAAGGATGTCAATATATAGAATTACATCATAACTATAGGTGGCATCCATTCGGACATAACGATTTAAATAAGAATTAAGAATGGAAAATCTATGATAATATAATAAAATTTAAACGACAATAACTAAAAGGGAAATAATTGAAATGACAACTATCGGTATCATAAATGACAATACTTAAAGATAGCAATTAATTAAGGATGTCAACATATGGAATGATGTCATAGTTATAGGTGACATTAAATTGAAAATAACAATTTACATCAGAATTAAAATGTCAAGCTATAATGGCATCCTTTAATCTACATTACAACATTTAATTTTTACTATTAATACAACCTTCTATACTTAATTACAGCCTTTAATATAAAAGGAAACTGGCGTTCTATCATGACCACTCTAAATTGCAATACAACGTGTAATATCTAATATTAATACCACATTCTATATAGATGACAACGTATATTTATAGAATGAAACTGACATTATAAAGTGACCACTTTAATTCTTTCTTTACAACATTAGTATTAATATTAGATCCAACAGTCTATAATCTTTTGCAGCATTTAAATGTAGAATGAGAACTGACAGACTAAATGAAAACCTTTTAATAAGCACATTGAATAAATCGCAACCCTGAAATATATCTGGGACCATCCTTCCATTTCCTGAGCAAACAACCTTGAAAACAACTACAGATACTCGACAAAACTCCCAGAAATAGTAGACCATTCCACAATAGTTGCCAGAAGATAAAACGATGGCTAGAAGACAAAATAGATTGCCACCACTGCCCAAATCGACTCAACTAGATGACGGTGGTAAAAAGGAGTGACAAAAATGTAAAACGAAATGATAGGCATTCACAATGGAAGACGGCATATTATAAATGATGTGCCCACCGCCGAAATTCCCACTGTAATCAAGGAGAATGCCACAGTATAAAAATGCCCCATCTAAAGACAGCCCACGGTATATAAATAAAAAAATTGCCCAATATACGAACTGCCACTGTCAAGATAAGAATGCCCAACACACTATCTACCACTGTCAATGATAAAAACGCCCAAGCACTAACTGCCCACTGTCAAAGAAAAACACACAGCACACTAACTGCCCACTGTAAAAAAAAAAACGCCCAATACACAATAGTGTACCAATACGCTCCATACCAGTGGAAAATGCCCAATAATACAGTATATAATTACACCCCATAGCAGTGGTAAAACGCCCAATAATACCGTATGCATATGCACCCCAAACAGTGGAAAAAACGCCAATATACAGATGCCAAAAACGCCCCGTAACAGTGCAAAATGCCCCATGTAACAGTGGAAAAAAACAAAAATGCCTGGAAACAGTGCCAAAAACCCCCAATATGAGAAGGCTCACTGTATAATATAAAATTGCCCACCACAATTAATAAAAACGACCAAAGTAGGAATTTCTCACAGTGTGCAATAAAAACGTCGAAAAAAAATAATGCCCACTGTACATAACAAAATGACTAATGTATGATTGGCTCACTGTGTGCAAATAGAATGCCCCAAAACATGAATGGCCTATGGTATCTAATGGAAACGCCCAACATCAATCACACAATAAAATTTGCTAAAACGAAATTGCCGACAGAGTTTTTCAATAACAATACATAGTGAAATTTGCCATAGGGGTGGAGAAGAATGATAAATTCAAGGCTGGAGGATTACTCAAGGTGACAGTAAAATTTGCAGCAACATCTTACATATAATGCATCATAATTGCCTAAGAGAATAACTAGACAATCTACTCTACCAGAAATAAAATTCATACCGTGGCCACTCGCCCGCTTCTGAGGACATCCCACGCTCCGTGCTCCTTCCCGTGCTCCGTGTCGCTTCTGGTTGCCTACCATAGAAATCTCACCGGTACCTCCCAGCCAATATCTAGGGGTACTCTGCTTCCCCCTTAGCCCCTCGAGCTGCAAAGGGGCCACACAAGATCCAGAGATAAGACTAGCTTCTCAGCTCGCCTCCAAGGCTGAGCTACCACTCAAAAACAGCTGAGAATTTCCAACTCCTCACAAGCAAACAATCAAGCCTAAATTCGGCAACGTAATGCTATGCTAACCGTTCCTATTCTCTTCCTTCTTTTCCCCTTCTTTTATAGAAATTTGAGACCCACCTACTTTCCTAAATCATTATTAAATTAATTTTTAATGACAAACCTCTAAACATTCACTGTCGTCCAAGTGTCACTCATCCCCCATGTTTCTCCAAATTAACTTCTTTAATTTAAATAAAAGACTCATTTCCCTCACTCCCCCTAAAGTCGCTCCTAAAATTACTCCTAGGGTTCCTAGATCCCCTCTGATGCTTTTAATAACTTTCCTAAAATGAAGTTTCTGATTTTTAGTAACTCCTTAAATGTTGATTCCTTTTCGCTTTTTACCCTATGTCTCCTACTTTCCATTATTAAGTTTCATTTATTACAAGTTCCTCATTTCTATTTATTTTTATTTCTCTCTTTTTATTATTATTATAATTTTTTTTATTTTTTTTTGTTAAACCCAAAATGATAAATGCGCTTAATAGTCTTTTCAATATATTTTTTAAAATCCTAAATTTTTTTTTTATTACTCCCACTCTTAAATAATTTTAATTCTTCTTTAAAATTTAAAAACCCTGGGTTTCAATTAATTTATCTCCCTCACTACTTTACCCCCCCTTAGTTTAAGAATACTTTAACTAACACATAGGAGGGTTTTAGTTTACGTCCTTAAGTTTATTTTTTTTTGGAGGGTCTTCTCCTAAGGCTAAATCAAAATTTTATCTTAGGGATGTTTTAAATTTAGGTTTAGATTCGAACTGGGTGACAATCAATTCGGGGAGTCGTTTTGAGAATTTCTAAGGGCGTTAAGGTCTCAGGGTCATCTAGGCTTGTCTCATCATCACCATCAATGCGGCGTTCCCTTCAGGATGCACTACGTGCTCCAAGGGTGCCACTCGCCTCGTTTTCTTCTGTTGTGCGACGTGCCCTTCATGATGCACCACGTGCTCCAAGGGTGCCACTCGCCAACTCGTGTTTCTTTTGCGCGACATGCCCTTCAGGATGCACCACGTGCTCCAAGGGTGCCACTCACCGACTTCACTGTTTGGTAGACATCTATAACCCTTGGAGTCAACACTCCGCCAGGTGAATTTGTGGGAGACTAAGGGCTCTAAGGAATAAGGCCCCCGCCTTATTGCGTGCCCCTTAGAATCATCGTGAGCGACTGTCGCAGTCTACCCTCACGACAATGTGGATCCTCTCGAACTAGGTAATCGTTAACCTATAGTTCGAGCCACGACGGGAGTGCTAGTAGGCTGTGGCAGGGTTGTTGTCCACACCTCTCCCTCAATCTCTCTGGAACTCATGTGTGGCCCCTTTACTCCATATGTGAGTCTGGTCGGCAAGCTATCACCAGCCTACATCATCAACCATCATGTCAGAACATGTCAACAACATATCATCAAATCAATAAATATCATGGTAAATAAATCAACTCAATATCACACTCCTTGACTCAATCCGGAGTCCAAGGGTTCTGTCGATGCCTCTGCATCCTCTAGGTCAAAACCCTGCACACTCAAATAAACCGAGTCAATAGCACCTATATACAACAATAGTAAAACATCATGTCATCAATCATAATGCATCATCATCAAGGATAAGTGTTTTATCATCATAAAAATTTGGATCACTTGCGAGAAAGTGTCCTCAAGAATAAGTTTTGTGAGTGCACCAGAGCGGGATGTTACACAAATATTTATATTTCAGGGTGGTTGGGAGGTGCTAGGGAGGATTGTTGTCCTCATAGGTTCAAGTGGGTGCTTGAAAACAAGGAGTTGTAGCTTCCATCTGGTTGCAGCCAGAGAAACCAGGGTGGCAGGGTAGATCCTAGAGCTTAAACATGACAAGCCATGAAGGGACTGCAGTCACTAGGCCTCCTCTATTTGATGGAATGAATTTTGCCTTCTGGAAGGTTAGAATGAGAACATACATAATGGCCTTAGGAGCTGATGTCTGGGATGTAGTAGAGACTAGATACATAAAGCCTATTGTCCTAGCTTCCAAGGATGATAAGTTAGAATTTATCTTTAATGCTAAGGGAATGAATGCTATCTTGAATGGACCTGTAGAAGCAGAGTTTGTGAAGGTGATGCATCTTCAAACTGCTAAAGAAATGTGGGACAAACTCATTAACAGTTATGAAGGTAATGAGAAGGTGAAAGATGCCAAGATTCAAACCTACAGAATACAGTTTGAACAGCGGAAGATGAAGGAAGATGAAACTATTGGAAAATACTTTCTGAGAGTAGAAGNNNNAGAAATGGTAAATGCAATGAAGGCACTTGGTGAAACAATTGGGGAACCTTGTTTAGTTTAGAAAATCTTGAGATCTTTGCCAGATAGGTTCAACCCAAAGGTCTCAGCTATAGAAGAACTTAATGATATAAGGACTTTGTCTTTTGATCAAATTCTAGGAACTTTGACTGCATATGAAATGAGGATAGTTACAGATAAAACCACCTCTAGAGAAGCATCATTTAAAGCAGATAAGAATGAGGATTGTCAGCCTGATGAAATTGAAGCAAAATTCGTGAGAAGATTAAAGAAAGGATCAGGCAAGTACCAAACTAAGTTGACCTTCAAATGTTTCAACTGTGGTAAGATAGGTCATTTTGCAAATCAATGTCCACACAAGAAACACGATCAGAACTATGAAGGTGAAGAGAAGCACAAATCCAGGAGATTTGATAAAAAGAAAAGTCTATGTGTAAACAATGATGACTCCTCAGAACAAACCGAGACTGACTCTTCTTGTGAAGACAAGGAAAATGACTTCATGCTTATGGCCAAAGAGGATTATGATAATGAAAGCACAGTCAATGATGAGAATGATGAATAAGCTATGGTTGATATGGAAGGAGAACTGATCAGTGCACTGGAAGAGATTGACAGACTCAGAATTAAGAACAGAAAGAAAAAACAATTGTTGATACAGTTCGAGAAAGACAATAAACAGCCTGATGAAGACCTTTCCCTGCTAAAAGTGAAATTAGAAGAGGCAAAGAAAATCGAGGATATTCTAAAACGTCAGCGATCAAAAAAGAGGGAAAGATATGAAGCCCTGGAAGAAGAAGTAATGAAAACTAGGAAAGAGATGGAGAAGTTTCAAGCCTTGTATCATCAGAATCTGTCAAGTATCAAAGCCTTAGAAGGATTAGCCACCATTCTAAATAAACAAAGGAATCCAAAGCTGAAAACTGGTTTGGGTTATGAAGAGGGATCAAATAGTGGTCATCCAAGAAACAAAGAACCCATCAATTTTGTCAAAGCTAGTGTCCATGTCAAATTGACAACCAATGACAACAACAAACCTACAGAAACAAAGAAAGACAATCAGCCACCCAGGACAAGTAAAGGAAAAAGTTCCAGGACTGAATCTGTAGAACAAAGAAATAATGCACTCCCTACTCAAGGACATCATCAACATGGAAGAAATTGATTTGCTCAAAGAAGACAACCATTTTCCAGGTACAAAGAATTTTTCTGTGGATATTGTTTCTATTGTTCTAACTTTGCTCACAAAGTTGTAAATTGTTCATTAAGACTTAGACATGAGCAATTAAGTTTTCCAAGGAATAAATATCTTCCACAACAAAAAATGATACAACAAAGTAACAAACCACCACATATTGCAAATTGCCAAATTAAGCCTAGAGACATGCAACTGAGGAGGTCAAGGATTAATAAGCAGTCAATGAGTAGAAAACACTGCAACAATAACTTTGACCTATTGAACAATGATATGGAATGCTATAACTGTCACAACTTTGGCAACAAAGCTGCAAAGTGCCTTCTCAAGAATTACAAAGTAGATCCAAGGATAAAGTTCTTAGATAGAAAGACCAGCACATGGAAGAGGAAAGATAGTGAAAAATGTGGTCAAGAACCTTCAACTCAAAAACAAAAGGCCTCTGGAAATATAAATAGTGGATGTTCCAAGCACGTGACTAGAGACAAATATAAGCTATTGTGCGTAAGTAAAAGAAAAACATAAAATGTGATCCCTGAAAATGATGAACCAGGTAAAATCAAGGATAGAGGGATGGTGAGTTTGAGTAATGACAAAGGAGATGCCCAGTACATTCTTCTTGTGGATGGTCTGAAATATAATTCGCTCAGTTCAATTCAAAAGTGTGACAGAGGCAGTGAAGAGGTGTTCACATCCAAAGAATGTAAGGTAAATGTAAACTCGAGATAAGTGGTGAATAAAGGCATAAGGACAATTAATGATGTTAAAATTGAATCCTCCCTTACAAGTAAAGAAGAAGATTCAGATACAATAAAAGCATGTTTAGTTAGCATTAACCCCATGGATAAAGTAGGAGAAGAACCATGTCATAAACAGGAAGCAGAATTCTCGAAGGTTGAGAAGGAAGACACCCAAATCAAGTTCTTGAGCAGATCCATGAATCTGGACAAGGTCTTGGATAGCCAGAGATCACCAAATGAAAAATCCAATATTGGACTCAACAAGGTAGAAATCAGTGCTACTAAGAAACCTGATACAAGTCCTTCATTTGTGAGAAAGAAAAGCAGGCATGAGAGTGGGTGTAGCAGTTTTCTCTTATGATTGAATATGGACATAAAATCCCTAGATTGAATGCATCATGGAAGAAAAATGGAAATTGTAGCATTAGAAATCTATAAGAATCAATGGGAAGATCCAAGGGTTGTTTGAAAAGTACAAGCTTCAATTGCACAGTGGTCAAGTAGGACAACAACATTCTGATGTACACTATGATATACATGACATTCTGTAGAGACAACAAGAGGAAAGACCTTATCAAGGAAAGTTAACCTTTTAGGAACAAAAGGGGAAAATAGTCAGAAGCAGAGAGATAACAGGGATAGGGGGAGTCATCTACTCAAGAGAAGAAAAGGTTGATGGAGTTCTAGTAAGAGAGGTGGGAATTTTTTAGTTTTCCACAGAGGATATAACAGAAGATGAAGATGAACAGGTCCAAGAATGAGAAAGAGAAGACTCTGCTTTAGATAAAAATATTCCGCAGGCCTCAGATTAGAGAGTCCATCCCATGAGGGGGAGTTTGCATTGGTTTAATATCTGATACTTCCTAAAAATACTACAACAGCTCAGGGGGAGCTTATTCTCTTTGACATTGATGTCAAAGGGGGAGAAAAGAATATGGGTGCGTTTGTTTCCATCAATGCCAAAGGGGGAGATTGTTGGAAAATGTTTAACAGGTAGCATATGCTTGTCACTGATGGAAAGTACAGCAATGAAGATGGCATGAGTATAGGAAGAATGTAATAGACGGGCACCAAAAGTATTTTAGGAAGAAGCTGTAGAGAAACCTCGATAAGATCAGAAGAGATAGTGCAGAGGATGTTTGGTATGTTTTACAAGCAGTGTAAGCTTGTCATTAATGGCAAGTACAATAGTGATGATGGCTTGAGTACAACAGCGATGATCAACAGGAAAATAGAAGATAAGTCCAGGAAGATCTAATGATCGAAGGCAATGCAATATTGATAAAATGATCGAAGGCCTGAGAAGCATTTCTGATCATTGGATTTCATTCAAAATTCCCGAAAGAACGAGGGCTGTCATATTAGAACATAGACAAGAAGAGCACTGAACAAGAGAACAAATCTTAGACGTTAGATCCAAGTGCGGGATCTGACCATCGTTGGATCAAGGAGAACCTGCACATTCTTTAAAGTGCAAGGAGTAGTGGGCTCACAAAATCCCACAAGAAGGAGGATCATCCATCTTTAGGCAGGACACGTGGACACAGATCAACATTTCGCTGATTGGAAAGTCAAAGGAATGAAATGCTCCAACCTTTCAACTTGTGAAGTCGCAATATGCGAAACCACGATATAATCTCGACCATTGGATCGAGGACAAATATGGACCGTTGATCAAACACAATGAAGGATCATGGAGTTGCAAAATCATGATAAAATCTTGACTGTTGATCTAAGAGGGACACGTGGGGAAATATCGTCATTTCGCTGACTAGAGAGTCAAAGGAATGGGGTTCCCTAACCTCTCGAAATCCCGATATGAGAAATCGCGACTTAATCTGAGCCGTCAGATCAAGGTTTGATCTGGACTTTTGATCCCAATCCATTTCGGAGTTTTGGAAATCGAGAGATGGAGAAGTCAGAGACTCTCAACATTAGGAGTCCCAAAGTGCCGAAATGCAAAATCCTGAAACATACACGTCAGCAAACCTAAGAACATGTGGCCAGGCAATGATAAGTGTCAAGATGATTCAACACTTCAGGCACATGAAAGTCACGAATCAGAGTGACACATGGCAGTATTCAACACATGTCAATCCACGTGTGACGTCAGCAGGTTTACACCACTTCAGAGTTTCGAAAATCAGGAGATGGAGATGACAAAAACTCCTACCATAGGAGTCACGAAATCACGAAAGCGCCTTATGCATAAGGCTGTGGTCACAGCCCTTGGTCACATAAGCGTGAGATGGAGGAAAGAGCTAGAGCAACCAAGCTCATTTTCGAGGATCATGACTTGGAGAGGCAAGAACTCAATGCAACAAGAGTGCCGAAATCGCGATATGAGAAATTGTGATTCAATTGCATCTGTTCAATCAAGATCAGATATGGACCGTTGATTGAACACCATATCGAAGTTTCATGAATCATGACATGGAGAGGCAAACAAAATAATGCAACAAGAATGTCAAAATCGCAATATGTGAAATCACGATTCAATCGCAGCCGTTGAATCAAGGTCAGATATGGACCATCGAATCATAGGACATGTGGCAAGCGATCGAAATTTCATTGACTTGGGGTCAACGGAGCATAGTGTCAAAATTCACGAAATGAGAAAGCACAAAAGCACTTTATGCATAAGCACATGGTCATAGACATTGGTTACATCGATGGAAGATGGAGGTAGAAGATAGAGGTGCTAAGCTTGCCCACAGAAATACCAAAATGAATGCAAGATCTCATGAAGCCAATCGAATGGTGCAGGTGAATGTGAACAAATATTGAAGGGATACTGTATCTCAACATAGTGTAACTGCCATAAACCACTGATGGTTTCTGCCAGAGGACTCGAAGACACTTTAGTGTGATCACCAGAGGAGATGAAGAGTCTCTAAGCTTCACATAGTGAAGAAAGACGATTCTTAGAGGGATTGACAGATGCATGAGCATTGGAGCCTATAACTGAAACATAAAGGATGATCTCGACTGTCACAGAGAAGATGAAGAGTCTCAACTGTCGAAGAGGCTGAGGAATCTAAGCATCACACCCATTGATGCTGAACACGTGGGAAAACCGCCAGAGAAGCTGAAGTGTTACCATGATGATCAGGCAGAGCACTCGAGAGGTGGAGGATATCGGTGCGGTGTGAGTATGTGGAGGTATTTCACACATTGCATGCACAAGGTGCACAGATGATATAAGTACACGGTACAAAGAAGAGAGGGGGTGGTTGTTGCTATTGGAGTTTGTTGTGGTTGTTGTTGTTGAAGGTGATTCATGTGTGAAGAAGGAGGAGAGAGTAGCAGTTGAATTGAATAGAAGAGGAACTGTGCCATGAATGGACATGGTGCACAGAGCATAAACAACAGAAGAATAGACAATGCAAGTCATGTGTGCAGAGAGGTAATGAGGCAGACAGAGCAATGAAATGCAGCAGAACAGTGATGAGTCTGGTAATCCATTGTTGAACATCATATCACTGTAATAAGTTTTAGTAGCAAAGATTTATATTTGAGGGTGGTTGGGAGGTGCTAGGGAGGACTGTTGTCCTCATAGGTTCAAGTGGGTACTTGAACACATGGAGTTGTAGCTTCCACCTGGTTGCAGCCAGAGAAACTAGGGTGGCAGGGTGGTGCAAGGGAGAACTCTTTTTCTCTATTATACAGGTTGGTGCCTGTATGATTGGAAGTTGGTGCTTCCATCCATTTGGTGCTGGAAACACTCAGGGAGTTGGTGCTTCCTTCTAGTTGGTTATAGAGAAACCAGGGAGTTCGTGCTTCCTTCTAGTTGGTGCTAGAGAAACCAGGGAGTTCGTGCTTCCTTCTAGTGGGTGCTAGAGAAAACAGAGAGTTGGTGCTCTCAGTAAGTAGCAGCTTGCAAAACTGAGGTTGTAGCCTCATTATGAGTTGGCGCTCATATGTATAATAATGTAAAGAATGTAACTATTACTTATCATATAAAGAAAAAGAGGTTTTTACCCTTTATGGGT
>CBVK0100247628.1:1344-16024 GCA_900067695.1 Picea abies | reverse complement strand
CCTCAGAATGGTAAGAACATTATAGTCCTTAGAGAGGGAAGTATTTCACCCTATATAGAGAATGTTTTGCAATCTAGTGTAGACTATATCGAAGAAGACCTAGGAGTATACTCCATATTAGTTGAGGAGGATAATATTCCTTTAGAACGAATCGATTTAGATGATGATATGTGGCATATTCACTTTGATGGTTCATGCTCTAATGAAGGTAACGGGGTTGGCATTATCTTGGTTTATCCTACAGAAAAAATCCATAATTTGTCTTATAGGTTAGAGTTTGTTGGTTCAAACAATGTCGTTGAATTTGAAGCTTTATTATTAGGCATTGAAAATTCCCTGAATCTTGGTTGTGTTCACCTTTAAGTTTTTGGAAATTCTGAGCTTGTTGTGAAACTGATACGTAAGATATGCTCTCCTAGAAACAAGTTGATGGAATGATACTCCCAAACTATTTGGGCACCTGTCTTGAACCTTCTATATTTAAACATCACTCATGTTAAGAGGGAGTTCAATTCAATGGATGATCGGTTAGCTACCTTTCTAGCCTCTCCTAATCAACAATTTTTGCCTCATAGGATTGATTGTTCTTTTCAATATCTATATCATCTATATATATCTGGAAATGTAGAATCTTGGCAGTCCCTCCCTAACAATGAGAAGATGTGTGCTTTCATTCAAGATGCACCTCTTAATCCCGAGGAAATTATTTCTATAGAAAACGATAAGATTTTCAAGACCTTGACTCCTCTATACGGTTCGTTTCCATTGAGTGTTGTAGGCAACAATGAAAAATAGAAAGAGGAGGAGCTATGAATGGAGGTGGGTGAAATCATCTCTATGAACAATTGGGCACTCAAATATTCAAGGAATATTAACTCAAGTACCCAATGTTCTGATATCAAAAAAATTAAGTTTTCCAAGCTACTTAGTGAATTTCAAAAGGTTTTTTCTTGGCCTTATAAGGATCTTCATGGTTTCGATCCTGTTTTTTTACAAAATGCTATTTCCATCAAGGAACACATGAAACCAATTATTCAAGAACAAATATATATTGACTCTGATTTTAAGGAAACCTTTCAAAGGGAGTTGGGAAAATTATTAAGGTCTGGGATTATTTTTTCAATCCATCCTAAATGGGTTTCCAATTGGGAACCTTCTTCGAGGACCACTGAGAATATTGGAACCTGTATCAATGTTCGAATTTTCAGGAAAGATATTACGAGAAACCATTTTCCTCCTCTCAGTATGGAAATGGTTCTACAGCAGGTTGTAGAGTCACAATTAAGGCCCTTACTTGATAGTTTGTTGGGTTGCAAGAAAATCAAGGTAAAAGGAGTAGATGCTCACAAAACCACTCTTATCACTAATTGGGGTACCATGTATTACCATTGCCTACTTTCTATCTTTCTTGATGTAAGTACCACTTTTAGAAGACCTGTGCACACGACTTTTGATGAATTGGTCAGACTCCATATCTATCTTGATGATCTACTTGTGTGAGTCAAGGGGTTGATAATTACGTCGGGATTCCAAATGTTGGTTCCTTTCCAGATCGATTTTTTCTTGGACACTAACTCTTACATTTTAAAGAAATTACAGAAGCAATTTTCCTACAGTGCTAATAGCCCTCGCTTGGAATATTGTGAGGGGCCAACATGAAAAGCTCTGATGCTCTCTAGATTTTTTGTATAATAGTAGCCTAGCTCTGCTTTCATTTCTTGTGCTTCTTTTTTACAGTATTTTGACTTTGAATTTCTGAGTTAAAACGTTTCTTATTGTTTTCTTCATTTCTTTTCTATTATTGCTTCAGCTTTAATTTCTGCATTTTTTACTTATGTCATGATTTTATTTCCTATCATATTTTAGTTGATTTGGTCAAGATAGGATTTAGGATCAATTTTTCCATAGTGATGCTCCTGCAAAGCATTGTTAGTCGATAACAATCAAGCTTACGCAATTGTTATGATGTCTCCTCTGAAGGACCCTTGAAATTGTTATATATCTCCACTGTTGTCTTATAAAGAATTGGTTATCTCTCGTTTCTTCTTACCATTTCTCCATCCATTGATATTTTAAGAGCAAGTCTAAAAAAAAATATTTTTTTCTCCTTGAAGTTAAGATCAGATTCTGGTTGAATGATTATGCAAACAGTGGTAAAACCCCTCATACTTATCACCTTTCATGAATTATTCCCAAATTCCTGGTCATATTTCCATTGAATCCTCTCACTTCTCCCTGTTGCATAATCTTCTTGGTTATGTCCTGTATTCTTGTTGTTCTCGGTCTGTGAAACCATGAGTTCTGAGTTCTAAATTTGTTGAAAACAAATTTCCCCATGGAGTCACTAGTTTGTTGACGACTAAAATTGCAATGAAGTTTTTCTCGCAAAGTGTTGCTAAAGCATATTACTATAAAATCTAAATAATACTAGTAGGTGGGGACCCCTTGTAGATTGGAGATCATATCTGTTCATATTTGATGTTGTGATGATGTTTGAAAAAGCTCACAAGGTTGATGAGATCTTGTTTTTATTGGCTATGGTTTGGGCTTATGAAGTATTGGTTCTTTATGTTACTATGGCCTATGTTATTCATTGACACCACTACTACCTATTCTTGGAACACTTGCACAACAAACATGTTAGTAACAATACATAAAAGGCAGTTGGAAAAAAATCAATAACACATACAAGCAATTAGAAAGAAATGAAAACAATGAAACAAATGCAAAGGGAAGAATTTGAACTATGCTAGATGTTATACTACATGCAATATTTAAATGATTATGGTTAAATCCTAGCTAGCAAGTAATAGTTATGTGATTTGATTGATTTACATGGTTAATATGCATATGGTATATTTGGATGGATAGAATGTTGGTTGCTCATTTGAAATGGTAATAGATGCTAATGGTTATGTGAATTGTTGAATTATGTTATGGCATAATTTAGAAATGTGATATGGCCACGCCATTGGTTTTAATGGGTGATGGTTTCAATACATGGTTTGATTAATTTTGTTGATGGAAATCTCTCTGGCATGTACTAAGAAATTAATTGACTGTGAATGGAGGCGGCGTGCACTTACTGCATGTCACCCTTACACCTTCGCTGGCCGCCACCCTAATCGGGCTATTGTTCAATTTTGTTGTTGTGGATATGCTTTGACTTCCTAGTAGAGAGGAACCGCTCGACCAACTTGCGTTTTAAGGTGTTTGATTACAGGTATGTCTTGTTTTTCCATCCATGATTCTGCTCTGGTTATGAAATGGATATTGGCTCAGATGTATTGGGTTGTGTTCTCCTTGAGTATGGAAACTATGTGAAATTGTCATTTTAGGATGAAGTGTTAATGGTTTTCTCTGCAAAAATGTTTGAAGTTACAACGTTATTGGCCACCCTGATGTGTTAGTAGCCATAAGGGCTCTCTGTCGTCCTTGTTGGTTTAGTTGAAGGGTTTTTGTTTGGTCTGGAGTGACTGGTTGTCGTCACACATTTTATATTACCATACCCAGTCTTGGCTATTATAGGGTTTAATGGGTTTAGGATGCCTGGTCACACTGTGCATTATTGTGGGCATTGGTTTGTTCATGCTTTTATTGGTCGTGCAATAGGTTATGTTGCTTCTTCTTGACCCTGCTTATTATTAGCATTTTTAAATGGTTGCTTGAGAGAACCATGAGGGTTATACCCTGCTTGCGTTAAGTCGTTACAAAGCCAAAATGGGGCTTGGCTCCTCTGCTCATAGCTCTCATGTCATGGGATTTTTCACCCTAACCATGAAGTAAATTATGTCGTCCTCTGTGTGTACATCATTGGTCTCGGAGGTTTTCTCCATTGAGAAGAATTGACCTCAGTCTCCCTTTGTTGGCCATAGGACAAACCCTTAACTCCCGAGTCTGAAGGTTGATAGAGAAGCCTATTGTTTCCTGTCAAGTTTATTATTGGTTGTTATGTATTGTTGACAGAAGACCAAGGTGGATTGTCTGAAAGTGGTGTTGGTTTAGCATATAGTCACTGGAATTATTATTATTGAGTGTATAATCTCAGCATGGTTAATTAGAATGAACTGTTAATTCAAACTGTTTCCTCCTTGTGTTTATTGAATGGGTAACCTGGAAATGTTTTCGCGCTTAATACATTGGTGTGAGTGGAATTCCTATAGCATGACTCATTACTATGTTTTATAATGGCATGATGATCATTGCAAATCGGGGTGTTTATGAAAGTTCCATTCACTATATAATTATGTTATCCAATTGTATCATCAAGGATGAGCTCGAGTTTACTCAGTATGGTTGGATTGCAGTTTGATTGATTTATGCAATTATGTTGCTATCTCCTTGTGTTGATTGTTAAGTCAACATGATGAGGTTAACTAAATGATAATGTGGTTGTGTGTGTGTGTGTGTGTGTGTGTGTTTTTAAATTATCAAATGGGAATTTTGCATCGTGGTATTATGGTATAGTTGCCCACTTTGTATGTTATGGATATTTTTGGGGTTGCGAATTCAAGATAGTCATAGAGTTTTGAACTTGGCCTGTTGCAATTTGTTCAATGTTTGAAATCAGGCCTGCTATTGATGCCTCATTGAATTGGATGGATAGCCCAACTTTTTGATTATTTAGAGTCAAAGGAAACTGGGCTTGCACAGTCACATAATGACACTTGCATTGATTTGTTTGGAGTTTTCTACAACATAGCTTGAGTTGGAGTGATGGTTGTTGTCTTTCTGTTTAAATGGTGAGACAAAGTTTTTGCAATTTAATTATGGAATATTGGATTGGATTTCCACTAAGTCTGTTTAATTAATGTCATGCATTTTAACAAATGATAAGCAGAATTGCAATGGCAAAATAACTTCATTGTTTTTCGGAACTCTTGAGTTGTATTTGATAAATGAATTAATGTATGGATAGTGGTTGTTTTGATAATAACAGAGTGGAAATGGTTATTTCTTATACATTTGAGAATTGTTATAAGATATAAATTGGATAAGTAAGAGGAACATAACTCCCCTACATATGTTTGTGGATTGCACACCTTTTTTTGGTGACACTCTCTTCAATATTTGACTTCAAACTATAAGCAAGTTAATGCCCAGAATTATTGAATTACACACAGTAGTGATTTTGAAGTCACAGTGGTAAATTGATTGATTTCTTCACAGAATAGTTTTATGGATCACTTAATTAATTTTATGAACATTAATCACTCTTTTCCCTACCATTACTTTGCTTTCCTCTAATTACAACCCCCTCGCCTTCCCATACTCATTTTTCACTCCCTATTCTAAAATTGATTACAATCAAGAGAATTTTTGTGTTGAAGCAGTTGGAAGAAATAGTGTCTTGTTTGGATTACAGTGATGTTTTGTTTTGTTTGCATTATAGTTGATTGTTGTTGTCATCAGGCAGTAACCGTGTTATTTTCCCCCCTCATTATATCATGTTTTGCTCAATACAAACCCCTCACATATCCCAGAACCCTGTGTTCACCCCCTTCTCATTGAAAAACAGTTTAACAATTTGTATGGATTGGATTGCATGATTCTTATACGTTGCTGAGCCAAAATCTATTTCATATTTTTTAAAGAGTTGTCATGTACAGTTATTTAAAAGACTATTTTCTAATCAATCATGCATGCAGGAATGAGTTTCTTCAGCCAAGGTAGCCATGGCCGAGGAAAGAGAGGGAGAGGTAATTGGAATAGAGGCCCAAGAAGGCCTAGGTTCTCCATACATTGTTTTGTTGATTCACAAGAGCTTGGCCAATTATTTTATGCCAAATTTTTCAATTGGATTGGGCAGGGAGTAGTCCAACCTAGGGCTGAAAGGCCTCCTTTCCAATTTCCGCAAGCCCCTGGTATCCATGTTCCCCCTCACATCTCATTGCAATCCGAGGTTCCTGAAAATGATGAATGGCAAGAGAGTTTCCACTCGACAGTCTCCCAACATCGTGGCTCATCCAACTTTTCCTTGCCTGCTCCTCCACCTAATAACCAGATTGTCCAAGTCACTCCCCACTCACCAGTGCAATCCTCCCATGCTATCAAGAGATTGAAAAATGAGGCACACCATGCCCTTGACAAAGGAAAAGCCATTGTTTCCCCTTCCTCACCCTCCAATGTCTCTGACAATTCTGTGTCTTTCGGGATGAATTTGAGGGACTATTGTTCCCACATGATCAGCAAGATCAAGCCTAAATACCAGTGCAGCCAAAGGAAAATTCACGAAAATCGAAAGGTCACAACATCAATCAAGGAAAGATTGCATCGCAGAGTGGGAAATATGACTTTTGATTTTTTATTTTATCTATTGTTGATGACAGTTGACTTCAAGAATTTTTGGACAACATGTTTTATTTTGGATACATGAGAAATATTTTTTGAAAATAATTTCAAATATCATGAACTTAATTGTCAAATATGAATATGTGGATGAGAGTCACAAGGAGGTGTGTTTTTCTTAACTAAATAGTTATGTTATGATTGTTATAATCTAAGGGGAGTCACAAGGGGTCCCACCTACTAGTTATTATTTATTTATAAACCTTATTATGATTATTATTTTTCCCTCTAACTAAAGTTAGTTGAGTCTTTTAAACAACTTAACTAATGAGTTGGTTCAACTACTTCAACCAATTCTAATTTATTTAAAAGAAAAAGGAAAGAGAGGGAAGGGAGGATGATAGAAGATGAAGCATACTAAGGTTTTCTCTTTAACTTTATGATGAGATAGTTCCATTTTCATTCTTTCCTTAATTTATCACAAGCCTAATTCTTTTTATGATAGAAGGGTCTTATTGTAGACAACAAGATTTGGGGTTGAATTACATCATTCAGACACTTGTTTTTCAGAGGTGTTGATCTATCTTTGATAGTTTGTGTGGACTTGCTTGTTTGTGAATTAGTTTTCATGACTGACAAAGGCTATTGTGCAGAGTCAAGTCGGCAACAATCTATGGCAAGTTGATCTAGCTTTTAGAATTCAGTTCTGATTTTTTGTTAGAGGTCCTTTTGTATGTTCCATCAGGGATGTCTAAGTTTGACTTTGCTCCTAAATTTATGTATGAAATTTTGTAAAAGAACGACTCTTGGGAGAATTGGAATGAAATAAAGGATTCATTTATGTGTCATCTATTTTGATTATCATCTTGGTGTTTTTATTTCTGTCTTTACATTTATTTCAGCAATTGTTATATTCAGAAAATTGCATAAAAAGTAAATTTACAGCAAGCTTTTATTGATAAAAGACTATCCTAAGAACTAGTAATTAATAATTGTGAGTTAGGATGATATTTTTGTTGGCTATAAACCTAGGGTGACATTCCCATCTATTTTTCTTTAGCCAAGCAGAATCTGAAAATGCTTGATTAAGATCATTTCATATATTTTCCTCAACAGGTCATATCATGAGAAAAGAAGGAATAACATTGATCCAAAGAGACTTAATGAAATAGATGACCTAAATCCACCTACCTCAAGAAAATAAGTATAATATTTCTTTGGAAATAAAAATTTTGGCCAAAGGTTTGTTCGATATTATGGTACAATTATCAAGCCAATAAATAAATTGTTGAAGAAGGATTATAAATTTGAATGGACACCATATATTCAAAAAGATTTCACGGAAATAAAACACAGGATTACTACTACCCCTGTTCTTGTCATCCCTGACTTTGATAAATATTTTATAATATACTCATTCACTTCAGAAGAAACCATTGCCTCAATCCTTACCCAAAAAAATGAAAAAGTAGAAGAACTTCCAATTTTTTTCATGAGTAATACCTTTCATGATTTGTAGGACTAAGTTATCATTGATGTCAAAGGGTTGATTTCAAGTGGTGTCATGGTGATGTTTTTTCATTTATTTCAAGGTTGATGTCAAAGGAATTTCTATCATTGATTTCATGTCATGGTTGATATCCAAAGTAGTCGATGATCATGAATGTTCTTATGTAGCAAGTAACAAATGGATGAAATTCGAAGTGGTCTCCCTATGGTGAAATCCCTCACAGGAAGACGCTTTACAAATTCCAAATGGTTAAGTGGTTGAGAAATCCTAGATGTGTGGTCATGAAGCTCGACGTTGTGTGGAAGAAAAGAGGTTGAATAATAGGTCAATAGGTTATCATATGTGTATGGATGGATGGTGATCATCATGTCATTTCCGGTGATATGTGGTACATCACATAGTTCCTCGAAGTAAGGGAGATATGGCCTTGAGAAGTTGGAGAACCCTTTAGAGTAATATAGAAGCCCCTAGAAGGTCAAAAAAAGTCAAAAGCTTCTAGAAATCCATAAAGAAGATTCCCTAGTCAAAGTGGTTGAAAAATAAATTAATTAAATAATAAATTGGTTGCAACAAGAGGTGGTGTGTTTTCTATTTATGGTAAAGTGGTTGCAAGAGGGTAAAGTAGTTAAAAGTGGGTTAGCCCTAAAAGAAGGAAAGTGGATAAAATAGTTAGAAGATAACTCCTAGAGGAAGGCACTTGGGTAAAATAGTTAGAAGATAACTCCCAATGGGATCCATCTACCTATTGAACATCATTGAATATCTATTTTATGAAAGGGTATTTCCAGGTATACATTGACAAATATGATAAAGTGTAGGACTGAAGTTACAAAGGAAAATCGAGGGTAAAGTCTCAGAGTTGCAGCAAATTCAAGTAACCTTAATTTCTGAGACATCTATGAGTTGTGGGTCAGAAGGGCATCGATGTCTGCGGGACATAGTGAAATAAAGTGTGGATAATCGTTGGATGTAGAAGATAAAATATTGCATATGTAGAAGGGTTTGTGCAAGCTTGAAAAGTGATGCTTGGTCCAATTTGTTGAGACTGAGGTTGGTCTGTTAGTCTGAGATCTGAGGCATCAGGTCAGTTACAGTGTGAAAAGATAAGTCTATATGGTTATATCTTAGTGATGTTGTGGAACATGCTTAAGGCTTGCATTTATAAGGTTTGGTATATGCTCTCTTGGAGGTATGGTATATGTTGTAGTAAATATTTTGAGGTAGATATGTTGAAGAACATTGTTGGTGCATATCTAAATTTTATCAGTATATCTTATGGCACATTGTGAGAGGCCTTTGTTGGTGATCTTGGTATATGGTTAATACATGTGTGATGCTATATAACAATGAAATCCTAGCACATGGTTTGAAGGAAGGGTTTATGTTCTTCAGTTTATGGATGGTATGATGTATTGCTAGAGGCACTTTGTTGGCTAGCATGGAGTATGTTCTTGTGCATGGTTGATTCACTTGTTGTAGTTGGTACTTGGTTTTGATTGGTACATAGAAGCATGTGTTGGACATGCTTGTGAGTTTTTATGAGTAGTTTTTGGTTGATGCACATCCTCGTGATATTGTGTATACGGTTGAGAGTTATTTTGGTGATTGGTTTTGGTAATTGCATTTTATTTGGTTGATGAGATTATATTTATGGATTGTTGGCACATTTTATTTGGTATAGAGTGTTGTAGGTTTTTGGTACAAGTGGATATGACAGGTTCTACAATGACAATTTGACATAAACAAAGACATTGACAGTGATACTTGGTGAGTTTGTGGTAGTCCGCGAGTTGTAGTGAGAATAGGTTTGGACATCCACGAGTTTCAATTAAGAAGGACTTGGATACTCGTGTGTTGCAGCATAGACAGGTAGCAGATATGTAGATAAGATTTGAATATTGTAGGTACAGTTGGACATATTTTTTTATGTATACAAGCTGAGTCTTGTACTTGAGGGTTGGAACCCTCACATCTCAATTGGTGCTAAGATATGTACGTTCGGTCTTGTATTTTAAAATTGATNNTTGGTGTTGATAAACCCCTGGAGATTGTAGTCTTCATGTAACAACATAATACAAAATATTACACATATATCTAGGGTTCATTGTATTCATTATGATGATGATTCATAGTTCTCTATTATTGATGAATGTTGTTGATATATGAAAGTAGATAATAGTGAATGTAACTGATGAATAATAATGTTTGAAGTGGTTTCTAACTAGAGGAAGAAAGAATAGTAAAAATATCCACACACTGGTTCACCCCCCCTCTCAGTGTCATTGGTGTGTCCAACAATTGGTATTAGATCCGACCTTCACTATAAGCCTTACAAGGTCGAAGGATATCCATGGAAACACAAATGGATGGGCATGCAATGCCCTCTAAAGACAAAGTTCCCTTCTTTTATCAAACCAATTACTTGGAATGGATAATAAAAATGAAAGGGTATTTGAAGTCAAAAGGAGCAGGTGTTTGGGACGCAGTTGTTGTCGGATCATTTCCCTTGAAGAAACAATCCAAATTTGCAGCCCAAAAGGAATAAAATAAGAACAATGTAGTGTCATTCAAGACTATCTTCAATGTACTATCAGGTTCTGTCAAAGAAAGCATAGGACAACGTACCTCTTCCAAGGACCTATGGTTGAAGCTAGAGAAGGTATATGAAGTAAAAAGATAAGACATTGAAGATAATGCCATCAAGGACATGAAGAAAAGTTGTGTATATATTGTACGTGAGTTGTCTAATGTAAATTCAAGTACATATTTTAAAGTCTGAAACAATGAAATATTTGGAGACAATGACAGTGACAAAGGTAGTTGCAGGAACAGGGATAGTGACAGAGACAATTACAACAACAATTACATATCAGTATAACAAATTGATGGACCATTGTATGATGCATGGATAGGTCCAAGGATTTTCAAAGGAATAGTAATTCATGGTATTCTTGATGTAGTATTGTTGAGCAGTTGATTAGTTTTCTGGTAGAGCAACAACATCCACAGAAGAATCAGATTACAGTGGTAGCATATTGTTCATAGTGATTACATGACATCTTGCAGAGTAGACATGGGGAGACATACCCACAGGGGGGGTTATTATTTTTCCCATGATTGGTTACATAGGTATGATTCTAGGAGGAAATATAATAGAGATGATCATAGAAGAATCATTGGAAACCATGCCATTGACATTGCATCAGAATGATATCCTTTTTCAAAGGGGGAGAGATTATTCAGATGAAGGGAGAGAGAGTAATCAGAAAAATATCAAAGGCATCTAGACAAGGGGAGCATCCCAAAGGATAGTTCAGATAGGGGGAGCAAACCCAAGGAGATTTCATTTAGGGGGAGAAGCCCCAAAGGGATATACCCTTTTCCATATATGTCAAAGGGGGAGAGATAGAAACATTGATGAGGAGATATGATCATAGGGGGAGCATGAGCATGAGTGTTTTCATGTATAAGTGTTTCCATAAATTCCAAAGGGGGAGATTGTAGGACTAAGTTTTCATTGATGTCAAAGGATTGATGTGAAATCATTGATGTCAAGTGATTTCATGGTGATGTGTTGTCATTGATATCAAGGTTTATGTCAAAGGAAGTTGTATCATAGATTTCATGTCATGGTTTATATCCAAGGTAGTCGATGACCATGAATTCTCTTATGTAGGAAGTACCAAATGGATGAACTCCAAAGTGGTCCCCTTGTGCTGAAATCTGTCACAGGAAGACACTTTGCAAAGTCCAAATGGTTAAGTGGTTGATTAATCTTAGGTGTGTGGTCATGAAACCTGGAGTTGTGTGGAAGAAAAAGGTTGATGAATAGGTCAAGAGGTTAACATATCTGGATGGATGGATAGTTATCGTCATGTAATTTATGGTGATATGTGGTACGTCACATAGTTCCTCACGATTTGAGAGATATGGCCTTGAAAAGTTGGAGAACCCTTTAGAGTAATTTAGAATCCCCTAGAAGGTCAACAGAAGTCAAAAGATTCTAGAAAGACATAAATAAGATTCCCTAGTCAAGGTGGTTGAAAAAGAAATTAATTAAATAATAAAGTGGTTGCAAAAAGAGGTGATGAGTTTGCTATTTATGGTAACATGGTTGCAAGTGGGTAAAGTAGTTAAACGTGGGCTAGCTCTAAAAGAAGGAAAGTGGGTAAAAATATTAGAAGATAACTTCTAGAGGAAGGAACTTGACAAAGTATAAATAAGAGAGAAAGGGACTCCCATTGGAATCTATCTACTTGTTGAGCATAATTGAATATCTATTTTGTGAGAGGGTATTTGCAGGTATACATTGAAAAATATGAGAAAGCGTAGGACTGAAGTTACAAAGGAAATTCGAGGGTAAAGTCTCGGAGTTACATCAAACTCAAGTAACCTTAATCTTTAATACATTTGTGAGTTGCAGTTCAGAATGGCGCGGATGTCCATGGGACATAGTGGTGTAAATCATGAATACATGTTGAAAGTAGAAGTGAAAACTGTGGATATGTAGAAGGGTTTGTGCAAGCTTGAGAAGTGATGCTTGGTCCAGGTTGTTGAGGTTGAGGTTGGTCTATTGGTCTGAGATCTGAGGCATCAGGTCTGTTACAGTGTGTAAATCTAATTCTATATGGTTATATCTTAGTGATGTTCTGGAACATGCTTAAGGCATGACTTTGTAAGGTTTGGCATTTTCTCTTTTAGAGGTATGGTATCTTCTATAGTAAATTTTTTGAGGAATATTTGTTGAAGAACATTGTTGGTGCATATTTGAATGTTATTGGTATATATTATGGCACATTGTGAGAGGTCTTTGTTGGTGATCTTGGTATATGCTTATTACATGCTTGATGCTATATAACAACGAAATTATGACACATGGTTTGATGTAAGGATTTATGGTCTTCAGTTTATGGATGGTATGATGTATTGCTAGAGGCCCTTTGTTGGTTAGCATGGAATATGTTATTGTGCATGGTTGATGCACTTATTATGGTTGGTACTTGGTTGTGATTGGCACATATAATCATGTGTTGGTGATGCTTCTAAGTTGTTATGAGTAGTTTTTGGTTGATGCACATTGTGTTGATGTTGTGTATATAGTTGAGAGTTGTTTTGGTGATTGGTTTTGGTGATTGGATCTGGTTTGGTTGATGAGATTATCTTTACAGATTGTTGGCATAGGTTATTTGGTACAATTTGTTGCATGTTTCTTATACAGGTGTATATGACAGGTTCTATAGTGACAATTTGACAGAAACAAAGATAATGATAGTGATACTCAGTGAGTTTGTGGTAGTGCATGAGTTACAGTGAGAATAGGAATGAAAATATGTGAGTTTCATTTAAGAAGGAAATGTATACACATGTGTTGCATCATAGAAAGGTCGCATATATAGAGAGAACATTTGATATTGTTGGTACAGTTGGACAAATTGTTTTATGTCTACAAGCTAGGTCTTGTACTTGAGGGTTGGAATACTCACATCTCAATTGGTGTTGAGATATGCAAGTTGTGTCTTGTATTTGAGAGTTGGTACTCTCTTGGATTTGGTTCTCTTTTCATTTGGTGTTGATAAACCCCTGAATATTTTAGTCTTCATGTAAAAACATAAAACAAAAGCTTACACATATATTTAGTGTTCATTGTGTTCATTATGATGATGGTTCATAGTTCTCTATTATTGATGAATCTTGTTGATATATGAAAGTAGAAAATAGTTAATGTAAGTAATGAATAATAATGTTTGAAGTGGTTTCTAACTAAAGGAAGAAAGAAAAGTAAAAATAACCACATATTGATTCACCCCCCCACTCTCAGTATAGTCGGTGTGTCCAACATGAATATGAACTAAATTACTCCATAATTGAAAATAAATCTCTTTCCCCGCTTAAGGAAATAGCTCATTTTCGGACCTATATCTTATCAGCTCACATCATTACTTATGTGCCACATTCACCAGTAAAGGCGTTGCTTAGTCAACAACTCAGATAGGGTAGATGGGAAAATTGGTTAGATAATATTAAAGAATATGAATTGGAGATTAAATATTTGAAAGATATCAAGGGGAAAGGATTATGTAAATTCATTACCAGAATTAAAGTTATAAATATTTCCCCTCCAACACAATTGGCGTTGTCTTACAGGGAACACGTTTAACAATCATATAATGGTATAAGGACATAATATTTTATATGAAATATGGCCAATTTCCTCCTGGAATGTATTCTAAAGAAAAGATAACTCTGAAGATGAAAACTGATCAGTATTTATTGGTTTCAACAATTCTTTTCCAAATAAATTTTGATGGAATTCTATTAAGATGTTTAGATTGTCCAAAGCCCAAATAAATGATTCAGGAATATCATAATGGAGTTTGTCATGGACATTTTTTGTCAGCTGTAATTTCTCACATAATCATTCGGGTTAGTTATTATTGGCCAACTATATTCAAAGATTCTTATGAAATGATTTGAAAATGCCTTCCATGCCAAAACAATTCAGGGAAGATGAAGATGGTTGCAATCCCATTACAACCTATAATAGTGGAGAAACCATTTTCACAATGGCGTTTGGATGTGATAGGTCCAATAAATCCAAAATCAAGTACATGGTTATATTACCATTAGAACTAACTATTTTACCAAGTTGCAAGAAGTTATTTCTTTAATAAATCATGACTCAGAACAATTGATCATTTTCCTAAAATAAAATTTCCTATCCATATTTAGTGTACCATAAAAGTTTATAACAGGGAATGGTTCAATATTCATTGAGTCAAAGTTCACCATTTTTGGTGGAGAATATGAAATCATCAGGGGACAATTATCCAACTATTACTTGTAATGAAATGGTTTGGCTGAGTCGACAAACAAAACATTGAT
>CBVK0100247627.1:0-14117 GCA_900067695.1 Picea abies | reverse complement strand
TGCATTCATTAGTGGCAGGTTCTCTCACCATCGACAGTTGGGAATACATCAATGTCTCATGATTGATGGATTCTTCAAGTGTTTGACCCTAACTCCTTTATTCACACTTGTAAGAATGTACTTGGTGCCCTGATACCTACTTTCATCATCGGTAGGTTGTCTCGTGTTTGTTAACCGTATACCTCAATGATCGATAATCAAATGAAGTCGCATTGTGTCTGACCTCAACTCCTTTATTCACACGATGTAGACTTGCACCTTTGGCAGATTGTGTAGATGACTTGAAGACATCAGTATGTGGCCGCATCTTTCCTGAGTTGTTGCTTCCTTTTCATTAGACCAATACCTATGTGACTTCAGTAATCATGGGAGATCAGATTATACTCCATTGTATACAAATATCTTCATATTGATTTTGAGACTAGTTCTATTGGGCCTTGTTCGTGACTATGACATCCTTTGGCATGCAACCGCATTTGTATTTTCCTATTTATGGCCACGGACAGTTGTTTGGTATATTTTCACATGGATCTACAATGTAATTCAAATTGGCAGCCATGTATGCAAAGTCAGTACAGATTGAAATGAACAACTAGTTCCTCCAGTTGGTTCCCCATCACTCCACTTCTGGGTTTTTATAATGTATTTCGACCATCGCAGGTACTCCTCTAACCTCACACATTAGGGGGCATCTGTTATAGAAAGATTTTCCTCACCCCATGCAATATTGCACATAAGTCCTTTTTCCATTTCCCCATGCAGAATTTTAATCCCTTTTTACAAATCCCATAGCTAAAAATACAATTTTTCCACATACACGCACATTGCCTATTATATAACATGCGTATACGGAGGTTTCACCACTACACCCCACATACATCGAGAAATGTGCCCAAAAATGAAAAATAGTGTCGGGTTTCCATGTCACGATAGGAGATCAATGATCCTTTGCCTTCCATATACTGGAAACGTTCTGACTCATCCCTTCAGTTCCACTTGAAGGCTATAAATGGGACAATTCCGAGCTATGGAAAAAAGGAGAAAGAATTCAAATTTGAGAGCAAAGTTACTCTTGAGGAATTATTCACTTCACATAGAGTCTGCATCACTTTATCCTTTAAGTCTGAACATAGTGTTCAACCCCCAATATCTTCCCTTATTGAGTGAGAACTCCATTGTATCTCTTTCATGATCTTGCCTTTGGTGGAGGATTGAAGTGGTGGAGGCCTAGCTAGAAGGAACTTTGTTTCTCGGTTTTGAACCGTGCCGACATGGAAGTCTGTAACTTATTCACTTCTATTGATCATATCTTAATAGAAATACTCTTTTCTCGTCCAATTGATATCTTTTTTTCTTGTCCAATTGATATCTTGCAAATATTTGAATTATTATTCCATGGGCGTATTTCTTATGAATGCTAATGGATTATGTTATTGAATGTGCTAACATCATATATTATCACCATATGATTGTGCTTCTTGGTTGTTGAGGACTAGTTGCAGGTATACTTTTTTGGGTTAAGTGCTCGACAGTGGACTTCGTCGAACGTCTGGACGAGGTAGGCCTTTTATCTTGTCTTGCTAGCATATTTGTTTATATAGCATACTTGAGAATAGAGTTGATTTCTACAGTCATTTCCATCTGTTGTGGTTTGCCCCTAGCCATAGAGAGATTTTTCTCATAACACATGTTTAGAGTGGTTGTTTATTTTCTCATTTATTCAATTTATTATTATTATTATTATTATTATCATTGTTGTTGTTGTTGTTGTTGTTGTTATATAACTTTTGTAAGGCTTCAAATATATCTATACATCTTTTATTATCTAGATATTCAATATTGGAGAGATAAAATATAAAAGATGTTTGTTGTAGTGTTATTGCTAGATGTTACCACCCTATGTTTTGTGTTGGAGATCCTATCTTTGTTGCCTTCAAACTCAAAAGTCTAAGTTGCAAACAATTGCTAATTTCCAAATATGTCATTGTATGATTAGAGACACACATGTGATGGGCACGATAATTACCCTCTTTTATTCCCTCAACCTTGTCATCATTATCCTTCTCTAATTATTACCCTCTTTTATTCCCTCAACCTTGTCATCATTATCCTTCTCTAATTAGACAACCTGATCATTTTCTTGCTTATTATTAGTCATTTTTACCCCATTTACCATTCTCGAATAGTATGCATTTTTGGGTTGAATTTCTATGTTAAATAAATTATTTTTACTAAGAAGATAATGAGAATGCATGATCTATGTGTTTAGGGTTGTTAACTTATTTGATTGCAGTATTCAGGAAGAAGTTGTATATTTTTTCATTTGTTAGGTGTTGGAGATTTTTCATCAGCATCGTGATCAACTGTTAAAATTTAGCAGTGTTGCATAATTTCTCATCAGCAGTGATACCGAATACTGAAATTGTCCAGTGTTGCAAAGTGTCTCATCAACATCTGGTTGTTTTTTAATATTTGTATTCATCTTTTTATTGGGATTTGTTGGAGCTCCTAACGAAGTATTCGACGATTATGCAGGATGCCTCATAGGATATATTGAGCATTACTCATATGACTACATGTACATACACACTTAGGTTCATTTAGTTAGGTGTAAAATGTGTCTTGTGTAAACAGTTAAAGCAGTTAGATGTTAAGACTATGACTTTTCTTGAAGTAATGATTCCTTTTTAAGGAAAGTAGTTAAAACAAATATTTAGCTCATTTCCTTGAGCAACCGCTCAAGAACTCATGGGTATTTTTGTATAAATAAACAAGAAAAAGAACCTAAGGGGGTTCGGTTTTTTTTTTATTGTTAATACATCTTTCGGAATACAAGTTATTTTTCGTTGGAACTTGTTTTTACTATTACTAGTGGTTGATTAAGTTAGCACGCATATCATTAAATAGACTATAGAATAGGGGGCAATCTATAGCTGTGGTGATCATATTTTCTTCTACAACTTTATTTATTATTGTTCTTTTTCATTTTATACTCAGCAAAGCTTTCTTTCTGTCATTTGTCTTAAATTTCTGTAATCTAATTCTAAGTGGTTGATTAAGTTAGCACGCATATCATTAAATAGACTATAGAATAGGGGGCAATCTATAGCTGTGGTGATCATATTTTCTTCTACAACTTTATTTATTATTGTTCTTTTTCATTTTATACTCAGCAAAGCTTTCTTTCTGTCATTTGTCTTAAATTTCTGTAATCTAATTCTAGTCAATTATTTTCATTTATGTTAAGGCATTTACTCTTATGCATTGGGTAGATGAGAATTTCTTTTCAGTTTTCAAGATTTCTTGTTATAGTTGGATTAAGTAATCTGAATTAAGTCTCAGTACCTAAATTGTACCAATGTAATAGGTTGAATTGAATTCAGATAGATTTGAATAGTACCATTTTCAGATTGTTATATTTTCCTGTAGCATAGATTTTTAGGTTTGTTGTATTAAATTTCAGTAGTATAAATTTCTAGTTTGCTATATAAAAATTTTGTAGAATAATTAGTAGAAGTCGTTGCATAGATTTTAATTAGTATAGTTTAGTATTTGCTTCTAATTTTCTGTTAAATTAGGAAGAACATGAAAAGTGATTTCCCCCAAAAAAAAATAAAAGAAAAACAATTGTTAGCAATAACAAAGCCTAAGCATTTAAAGGCCTAAAAATGCATATACATTGTGTGGTGTTTTGAAAAGCTTTACTTTCCTTGGTTGATAATTAAAGTAGGTTCTTGTGATTATTGGAGTGTAAATGTCAAGCATTGTCTAAGCCTGTCACTTTTTAGCGTCTTGTCGAGGAAACACCAATTTTTAGAGTCTTTTTTTTGCATTTGGCTTTAGGAAATTTTCGTTGGAGGATACTTCTCTTAATAAAAAGAAAACTTTGCCACTTAAGGAAATATATCAATGTAAAAACAAAATAGTTTACATATGAATCTCTCACAATCAATCATCAAAACTTATCCCCGTTCTCTTTAAATAAATATCATGGACCAATCAAATGCTAAGCCACAAATCAAATGATGATGTTACTATTTAGGAGAAGATGAACCATTGGATCGCTTTATGTATAAAACATAATCATAACCGTCGGATTAGTTAGTTACAAAAGCACACTAAAGAAACACACTCCCTAAAGACATATTAGACCAAGTTGAACTTGACTAAATCCTAAGTGTTTAAATATCCTAACATCCCCCCTTAAGAACAACTACTAAATCCTAAGTGTTTAAATATCCTAACATCCCCCCTTAAGAACAACTCAAGATAGGATTAAAGAATTTACAAAGGTGACACAATAGGAAAATGAAGGAGGCATTAGAGCCTATTGTTATAACTTACAACAATATTGAGAGGGCGAGGAGGTGGGTGAATCGGTATTGTATCAAATTTCTTAATTTTCTTTCCTTTGAAACAAATTAAAGTTGTTTAGAAGTGCTTACTTAATCAGCCGTACATCTGGAACACAAAACATAACACAGAAAACACATTACACCATAAATTTTAAGTGGAAACCCAATGCAGGAGAAAACCATAGAACATCTTTCCTTATGTTCTTCTGCAAGCACCAACTTACAATTTACAATTATTCAGCTTGACAGGCACCCACCTATCACAAATGATGATACCAATCCTCTCAGACACCAACCTTTCACAAATGAGGACACCAATCCTCTCAGACACCAACCTATCGTAAATGAGGACACCATTCATCTCAAAGACCAACCTGTCACAAACAATTAGGACACCAATCCTCTCAGGCACCAACCTATTGCAGTTAATGAGGAATTCAATTCTATGTGAGCTTTAACTCACCCTAGCACTACCCTACCACCCTAAAATCAGTTTAAGAAATATTTTTACAGAGCTGAACTTTTCTCTACAAAAATTGATTTGATAAGTTTTCGGTTCAATTATTTTGAATAGTTACAAATCATTTTTCTTCTCTTTTCATCCGCAAAAAAATCTAATAGAGTGTGTCCTTATTTATAGTGTTTTTTCCTGAGTTCCTCTTTCTATGTGGACACATAACAGTTACATTATGGACAAATTTTGACCAGATCAAACTTCTTTCAGTTACACTTATGTCTAAATAAAGTATATGTGGACATATTTTGACCAAATCAAAGTCCAGTTAGTTATATGTGGACAAACTTCTATTTTGAAAATTTTGACTAACTCAAGTGGACCAAATCTTTCGTGTTTTACCAAATCATTCATTATCGCAGTAATTCACATTTTTATTTACAAAGCATCTATTGTGCAGATAGAATAAGGGCGCACGATATAGATCACAAGTCTTCAACTTGTCGCACTTACCTTGCAGCATACTCACCCAGTCGCCCTACCAAATTATAAGCTCGCTCTAGTGAATCCAAATTTCCACTCGTCCAGTCGCACTCCATTATGTCACTGGTCACTTTATTCAAGGCACCCTGCGATATTTGCACATCCATCATTACACTGCAGCACAAACATCCATTGATTCACTCCACAATCGCAGACAAGGGAATTTTTTGCAGTCTACTTTACTTCTAAACTGCGTTGTAGGTCATCCTCATGTTCTGCACGCACTCCTTGCAGACTCAATCACTTTCATGATTTCTTTTGCGTCGTTGATCCCTTCGACCTTCAATCCTTCTGCGCACTTTTGTTTTCAAGCTTTCACAATTTCTTCTAGGAGATATGTTTCATGTGGATCTGTAATAGTACAGTAGAAAGAATCCTTTCACACACTTCCTTTGCATATGTTGAAAGAATCCTTCCGCACACTTCCTCTGAATGTGCACCAACTTGGCACCATATTGTCTATGTGCCATGTTGACATCAATGGCAACATATGCTCAACAAACTCATTTTTGTCATTGATGGAAACTCTATTGTTGAGTTTCTCACCCTATTAGTGTGTTCCTCTAGACTTCGCTCCCCCTTGTTGTATGTCTCTTTGTCACAACTCTATTTTTCTCCCCCTTTGACATCAATGGAAAAGGGATCTTTCCTACTGACTGTGCACATCCTGAGAGTGACTCCTCCTATATGAATTTTGTATTACTTGCTACTTAATTGCTTCCGTTGCTACCCCTGAGGTTGAACATGTCTTTCAACAGCCTCCAACCTATCATGAAGGTTATGCACCTTAATTAGGAGTGGGAAGGACTCCCAAATTATATCTAAGGTACTCAAAGGAGTCCCTAGGTAATGGCTTGGTAAATATATATGCAATTTACTCTTTGGAAGGAACATATTCTAGTTTAACCACCTAATCCTGAACCTGCTCTTTGAGAAAGTGATACTTGATGGGTATATGCTTAGTTTTAGAGTGTTGAACATGATTTTTAGAGAGATTAATAGCACTTGTATTGTCACACATAATGGAAACGGGTTGATCACAAGGAACTTGAATATCCTTGAGATTGGTCTTTATCTACAATACTTACATACATCAGGATGTTGCAGCTATATACTCTGCTTCAGCTGTAGAAAGGGAAATGGAAGTTTGTTTCTTGCTGAGCCAGGATAATAAAAAACTAGCAAGGAAGAATGCACCTCCACTAGTTATTTTTTCTATCATCAATAATTCATGCCCAATTTGCATCTCTATAAGCTCTAAGAATGAGGTATATGTTTTTTGGATACCATAATCCATAATCAATAGTTCCTTGCAAGTACCTAGATATACTTTTGACTGCAAGAACATGAGTTTCATTGAGATTGGACTGAAACATGCCTACCAAACCAATATCTTGCATGATGTCATACCTTGAAGCTGTGAGATAAAGTAAACTACCTATCATGGACCTTTACATGGTTTGATCTATTTCTGGAGCATTCTCATCTTTGTTGAGTTTTCCACTGGTAGTCATAGGAGTTCTCACTGGTGCACAGTTTTCCATGCCAAACTTCTTCAAGATTTCCTTTAGATATTTACTTTGACAAATGAAAATTCCTCTTTCTAATTGATGAATCTGTAGACCAAGAAAGAAGGAGAGTTCACCTAACATGGAAATATCAAACTCGTGTTGCATTGCAACTGCAAACTTCATACTCATTAGTTCAATGTTACTACCAAAAATAAAATCATCAATATATACCAGAATAATTAACAGGTCATTACCTTTAGCCTTGATGTATAATTTGCTATCAGTTGTTCCCTTTTTAAAACCTTGCTAGTGCAGATACCTGTCAAGTCTATTATACCAAGCTCTTGGAGCCTATTTTATCCCATACAAGGATTTCTTTAATTGATGGACATAATCATTTTTTTCAGTTGGAAGAAAACCTTCTAGTTGCTCCACATAACCTTCTTCCTCAAGGTCACCATTCAAAAATGTTGATTTTGACATCCATATAGTAGACTTTGAATTTTTTGTAGCATGGAAAAGCCAAAAACATCCTAATAGCTTCAATTCTTGAAACATGGAAAAAATTTTCTTCAAAGTCCACTCCTTTGAATCGAGCATACCCTTTGAATACCAATATGGTCTTGTTTCTGACTATTTGTCCATCTTCATTTAACTCGTTTATGTATACCCATTTAGTGACAATTACATTTTTTTTCATTTGGTCTTAGGACAAGATCCCATGTCATATTTTTCTCTATTTGGTCTAGTTCTTCATTCATGGCTTTGACCCAATGGTCATCCTGAATTTCTTGCATAAAATTTTGTAATTCACTCATGGATAGCAGTGCAAAATTTGCAGAACCATATGTATCTATGAGTTTTCTTCTAGTTTGTACATTGGCTTCCTTGTTTCTAAGAATTTGACTTTCTGGATTATGTTTTTTAACATACCTTGATGGGGTCTTTGGTTGTGATGTCTCCATTCTCTCTTCTTCCTCAGAATCCTCTTGTTCATGATATTTATGCATTCCATCGCCTTATGGTTCATTTCTGATTGGTTCATCATAGGAATTATCATGGTGTTGGTGCCTCTCCAGATGAAGTGGTCACCCATCTACCTTTACATCTATACTTTCAACTATTTTGTGGAGTCTTTTGTCGTAGCACTTGTGTCCTTTACTTTTGGAGGAGTATCCTAACAAGATGCCTTCATTGGCTCTAGAATCAAACTTACCTAAGTTGTCTTCATTTATTTTAATGTAGCATTTGCTTCCAATTGTAATTGTGTATATGTACATTGAGGCCAGAGTGCCTACGTGGTTATTAGGTTGGTGAGTCAAATGCAAAAAGGCTTGTGGGCCTATCCTATGTATTATGTAATCACTTGAATACTAATAAAATTACACCACTCCTGCAAACCATCCCGACAAACAAGTAAGGGGGATAAACTCTACTAGAGTGGGAAAAGAGGCTAAGAGTCTTAGGTTAAGGGGCTTAGGCCAAGTGAATATTTTAATAATATTTCTGAAAAATTAATGTATGGATGTATATGCATTATGATATCCATAGTTCCTATGGAAGAGGAATGAATCACCAAGTGGGCGCAAAGGGGGGGATCATAAGGTGACAAGTGTCATTTTATACACATGCAAATATATTGGAAAAATATAGTATAGTTTCCCATCTCAGTTATCATTCTCGGGAGGGTGGAGGAGAATCATCTCCTCTGCTACCATCCATACGTGTCTCCATCACTACACCTGCATGTGGGGGGGGGATCTTGGGAGTGTTCTCTGGTGAATTGGATTGAAGAAGTGTGTTGTCAGGGCTGTATGTTGTCGAAGAAGCAGGTTGTCATGCTCATATGTTGTTGGAGAGGCTGGTTTTCAGGCCTGTAGGCATTCTCTCCATGTGAGAGAATATCTGGGAACTGAATTCCCAAAGTGCCAATTACAGCTACAGTTCTCAGAGACTTCATGTCTGGCTTGTTTTTGAAGCCCAAAAAGGAAGTGGGGCATCTGAAGGGGAACACTTCCTGGGTGGGACAAGCAAGTGGTAAATTAGAGATTGTAGTTGGCTAGAGTTGGCACTTAAATCTAAGCATTATTATTATTTAGCAGATTGATCTGGGTTAGGAATCCCTTTTTTCCCAATTGGAGTCTAAGCTCAGCTCAGGGGTGACCTGCTGTTAGATTTTAGGAAGTAGACTCTATGGTTTGGGGGGAATTCAGAGGTCTACATGAATTTGGTGACTATTTATACTAGATAAGTGGTTCACCATGTATTTGTCGGAATTCTTATATGAATAACTCTATATTTCTGTTAACAAATATTATAGTGTTATTATGTTTAGTATGTTATTGTTAAACTTGTATAGGGACTATGTTTATATATTTCATGTCATGAGTATTTATTTTTGGAATTATCATTGAGCATTTGTTGCTAAATGTATACAAGAATTGGTAATTATACTCCTCGGTCATGAGTAATGGATTTTGAGATTATACTTATGTATATTTGTTGCCAAGAATTCCTAGGACTGTGTAATCGGTGCATGACCAGAATTTGTGTAATTAATGTGTGCTTTTGTTGTTGTATCACCTGTGTATATAAAATATTTATATATGTATATATTGGTAGTGATATTCTTGTATTAGAACCACAAGTTCATATATTGGACCTACACGGGCTGAATGTAAAGTCCAGAGGCAAAATTCTTAATAGATCTACATTTTGTTTGACAAAATTGTTAAATGGAGTTTATCTCTATGGATTATAGCAGTTACGGAGTAACACAAGAATTGAGGTATATTAGTTGTTGGAAGTATATTTACAAAATTTATGGAAGCCTTGATAGCCTTAGAAATATCTTGGAATAAATTGTGGAGCCACTAAGTCCAGGTTTAGACTAAATAATCTAGGAGAACATCGTGTTTACCCTGTAAAATTCTCAACCATTGATCTCGACACAACTAATCATGATTGTTGATCGAGATCCTCGTGTATGTGAACTTGTCGAGGATCGGGGTCTTTTATTGACCATTGGATCTAATGGAGGGTGGATCTAGCTAAACATTACGAATGGTAACCATTGATATTGACCAACAAATAAATCCTAGCCATTGATTGGAGTCCTATGCACTCCAAGAATTTCTAAGAATCTAGGTTTATGTGGACCATTGGATTCATTGGAGGCGAATCGGGAGATCCTGGTCGTTGATCGGGGTCCTTATGTATGAGGACTTGTCAGGGAGCCAAACTATTGTCAGTCGTAGGATCCATAAATGTGCATATTAGAGAATATATGGACCGGTGGATCCATATCGGAAAGTGGTCTCGGAGTCCAACGCTTGGAGTAGATGTAGTACGGCTACTTCGATGGGAAGACTTTGAGTGATAATTCCAACCATCAATAATAAAATAGATAGGATGTAATCTCGACTGTTGATCACAGAAGGAGTCATCAGAGTCCGCGGTCAGAATAGTACATGTAGCCAGGAGTAGATTCATTTTGATGGGAGGACCCGAGGGGTAATCCTAATTATCAATCAGAGAGTCGTTGGGATGCAATCTCGTCCGTAGATCATTATGGTTCTATATCAGCTAGGCATAAAATGGGAAGTTATGTCCTGATGACATCAATACGATTAGGAGTGCCTGCATGGCAGACAACGTGCCCTAGAACGATTAGGACCATTGATCATGGAAACTACAATGATCGCCCATCGTTGATTTAGTGTGGATCCCATAGAGTCGTGTTCATGGGATCTAGATCAATAACATATGTTGAACTGTCAATTTGGGATCTTATATCGACCATCCAATCTCTAAAGCCGAGTATCATTGGAGGTTGTGTATGAAACTACGGTTTTCGTCAGATCCTGTCATAAGGATTTTCTATCATAGATATCATGTTAAGAGGAGGGGGTTGTAACCCTATGGTAAACTTAATTAGTGATCCCATAATCATGAGATTAGATTAGCTAATATTCTCGTAATTATCGGGACCAGATTCTTGAGGTTCATATTGCATGACGAAAGACCTGATACCTAGTGCCCGGTGGTGATGTGGCATGTGAAAACCGGTCCACATGTCACAATGAAGGAAGGCCACATGTGATCCTAAGGAGGTGCCATGTGTCACACAGATTTTGCGGAATTGGACTAGGGTTTGCAAGGAAAATGAGTGTCATGTGTCAAGAGGTACATGTTCCATGTGTCATGCCATGTGTCACACCCCTTGTAATACCACATGGAAGTAGAGGATTAGATTATGAGTCAGATGTGGGTCCGATGGTGGACAAATACCCTTGGGGTAATGTCAATAGATCATGAACGTTAGATCTAAGGAGGATAAACCTCCACCATTGATCTAAGTCAATGGGAGTCAATCAGCCCCAGACCATCGGGTAGTATGTTACTTGGATGGATCATGAACGTTAGATCTAAGGAGGATAAACCTCCACCATTGATCTAAGTCAATGGGAGTCAATCAGCCCCAGACCATCGGGTAGTATGTTACTTGGATGTGTTGGGAATTTTGGTGCCCGATATTATGGTGGTCGTGTGTCAAGGAAGGGATAGAGACATTTGGCACAGTATGATAAGGTTGTGTTCCATGGTGCCAGCTCATACCGGATCAAGAATGAGCTTATGTATGTGAAGACTAGGGTGTCGACGATCGATAGTCCAACAACCCAGCATGACGTCAAACGATGTCATCTAGCAAGTGCCCGATGGACATGTGGTGCTATATGACAAAGCCTAGTACTTGGGTGCCAATCTCATGTTAGATTGGCCCTTTGAGAGAAATGAAAAATGAATTTACCTGAGCTTCCAAGACCCGATACATCAAGGGTTCGGTGGATGAGGTGGAAAGAACCATGCCTGCAGCCATGACTATGCTATGGGGTGACTTATTCTGACATTTCAGTGCCACTTTGTATGGGCATGATGACGTGAATCCATATCCCAGTACATAGGCTTTTGGCCATTAAAAAACCTAGAAACTTCCAAGGGCCATAACTTTTGATTCAAAGCTCAGTTTTGAGTGTGGCGACAATCATTAGAAAGGTATGGATTAGTAGAACCAATTTATGAATTCTAATTGGGGAGATGAATAGATGGAAAAATCAAAAAGTTTTGACACCCCATCCCTTAGAAGGTACTTAAGGGGTCGGATATGTTACATTATAGATGTTAGTCTGCCATGCCATAGCTCATAAGGGGCTTTATAACTATTTAATATTATGTGCACTTTATTAATAATGTTAACAACAATTTGAATAGCTTCTCCCCAAAAGGTTTTAGGCACTTCTAATTCATCAAGCATGGTCATGGCCATTTCTTGAACTGTCATGTTCATCCTTTCTACAACTCCATTCTGCTGAGGGGTTTTGGAAATAGAAAACTCTCTCTTGATCCCATGCTTTTCACAAATATTTTGAATCCATCAAATGTGAATTATCCTCCTCTTTCTGATCTTAGACACTTTATTTTTAAATCCATTTCATTTTCTACATGTGCTTTGAAGATTTTGAATTTTTCAAAAGCCTCAAATTTATGCTTCAACAATCCAACCCAAGAAGTTTTGTTATAGTCATCAATCAACAAAATGAAATATATTTCACCTCGATGTGATTGTGTACTAGTGGGGGCATAGAGATCTATATGAATCAGCTCAAGAGATCGAGTGGTGGAGTGTTCTCTTGCCTTGAATTGAACTCTTGACTGCTTTCCAAACTAACATGACTTGTGGTGGAGTGTTCTCTTGCCTTGAATTGAACTCTTGACTGCTTTCCAAACTAACATGACTTACAAACAGTATTCTTGGGTTTGGAAATTTTGGGCATATCTCTCTCAACATATTTTCTTCCTATCTTAACAATCTGATTAAAACTAATATGACATAGTATTGTGTGCCAAGGCCAACTCTCCTCACTTTTACGAATGCGACATTTTTCTTTTCCTTCTTCTAGAACATACACGTTTCCTTAAGTTCTGATTGCCTTTAAAACAATATTTCATGTATTCGCATCCATTTACAAGCTTTTGAATGAGAGAGAACATTGTGTCCTTGGTCACACATTTGACTTACACTCAACAAGCTATGATTTATACCATCTACATACAACACATTTTGTGCTTTGGTCTTTCCCTTCTTATCTTCATCTAGTACAACAATTCCTTTTCCTCTAATTATAGTTGGAGCAATGTTTCAAAAAGTAACATTACCACCTTTTTCTTCAGTTGGGAATTTAAACTTACTCTTGTCTCGTGCCATGTGCTTGGAGCAGTCATTGTCAACATACCATTGATTTTCTTGATTTTTGGCATATAGAGTCAGTCCACAATTTTCTTTGTTTTTATTTTTCTTCCTCTAAACCTTGGTAAAATCTTCTTGTTTGTCTTGCTTATAGATAGGCAACATCTTGCTTCTGCATTCACTTGCCTTGTGTCCAAAATTATTGCATATGTGGAATTCGAGGTCATCTAATAGAGGGTAGAAGGCATTTTCATACATAGCCTTTCAAGGTTTATTGAATGACATTTATACATTTCTATTATGTTTAAAAGTCCTGCAAATCACAGCGTTATGTCCAAAGTTGCCACAAGAGAACAATATCCATAGAAAAAGTTTGGATTCCTTGGATTGATAAACTTACTTGTAGGAATCATTCTTTGTCTATCAGTTTGATAAGATTTAGTCACCTGTTGCTTCCCTGATTCATATTTGTTTGCATAGTTGGGTTTATAAAATTCTGACTGCTTCTTCTCATCATATTTTGATTTTTTGGGCTGATTGTTGTTTCCCTTGAGAGCATTTTCATAAGTTGTAGGCTTCTCACTAGTAGACATGTTGGTGCTTGATTTACCTTTGATCATTTTTAGACTTTCCTCATATCCTAGCCATGTATTTTTATTTGGTGATCTCTGATTGTTGAGAATGTTATCTAGAGTTTCAACTCCTTTTATTAATTTCATTTGAGTCTTGGACTTCTCTAGATATTTTCTTGAGGACACTATTTCTACTTCTAGTTTTTTACATATGTTCTTCTTTTCTTTTATCTGATTCATCATTATTTCTTCCCTTATTTTGGCCTCTTCTAACTAAATTTTTAAGATGACTTTTTCTTCGTTGATCTGATTGTCTTTTTCTTTATAAAACTGTAACTATTATTTTCTTAGTCTATTTTTTTTTCTTAAGTCGAGAGATTTCATCCAAAGCACTAATGAATTCTCCTTCCATGTCTACTACAACTTCACACTCTT
>CBVK0100247626.1:0-13291 GCA_900067695.1 Picea abies | reverse complement strand
AGAGATCACTGTGCAGGGAGGAGGCACATGGAGGGCACACTGTGCAGGGAGGAGGCACACTGTGCAGGGAAGAGAGGGCACACAGAGGGCACAGAGATGGCACTGAGTCTAGGGCATACAGAGGAGATACACTGCAAGGGCACATAGTGGGAACTGAGTCGAGGGCACACAGAGGGAACACGAAATGGTGAGTACCTCTATTCCCTTGTATTGTTGTGTGTTTGGAGTAGGCTAAAAAGGTATAAAAGATTGAGATTCAAATACATGCCCTAAAGCCTTTTTTTCTTTTCACAACAACCTATTGAGTGCTAGTCGAACATAGATAATCAACTCAAGTCTTTTGGAACCCTAATTTACTCATGAAGTTGAGAAGCAAGGGCTCAACTTGTGGCCACATAGTATTTTAATACACTTTGACAACACAAATCATGGACTATCAAGCAAATAAGGGTAAATAAAGAGAGTGAGCGAAATTTATACAATGACAGCTTCAAATGATCAACACTTCTTTCAAGAGGTTAGGTCATTAAATATATAATGAAATGAGGTCAGGGGCATCAAGGACTAGATCAATTCTTCAATGGAGATTCCAAATATAACTTTCATATCTAAGAGGCCATGGCCATTGCAATATACAATATGAACTCCAATATGCGCAAAGACACAAAATGGGTATGAGGTCTGAGATGATATATTGATGGATAACACTATGCATGACACTATGGAAATTATATACTAAACAATTCTTCCACAGATCTTCAACCACCATACTACAAACAAATGAAGCCATAGTACAAAACATACAGTAAAACTCAGAAACTTGAAATAGGTATGGCTTTTGGAACATTGGGAATGAAATATTCACAAATAATGGATCGTGCACGAGGATGAAGGCCTTTTTTTTTCCTAAGGGTAATTAAACCATTGAGTTACAAGATCACAACAATGACATAAATGAACTACTCATCACAAAAACACAATCCAACTAGGCTTGTGCAAATGGTAAGGAGGGAAATGCATGGGAGAAAAGAGATTGAAGCTCAAAACTCTATAAACACAACAACCCTGTCACTTATGCAACTATGCAACTATATGCAACTTATGAAACTATGCAACTATATTGCAACAATGCAACTTATGAAACTATGCAACAATGCAACTTATGCAACTATGCAACTATATGCAACTATATGCAACTTATGAAACTATATGCAACTATATGACAATTTCGTATGCAACTCTATGCAAATATGCAACTATATGCAACTTTATGAAAAAATGCAACTTATGCAACTATATGCAACTTATCGTCGGACTTGTGAAAATATAAATGAACTATAAATGAACTACTCATCACAAAGACACAATCCAACCGAGCTTGTGAAAATGGTAAGGAGGGAAATGCATGGGAGAAAAGAGATTGAAGCTCAAAAATCTATAAACACAACAACCCTGTCACTTATGCAACTATGCAACTATATGAAACTTATGCAACTATGCAACTATATTGCAACAATGCAACTTATGCAACTATGCAACTATATGCAACTTTATGCAACTTATGCAACTATGAAACTATATGCAACTTATGCAACTATATGAAACTATATGACAATTTCGTATATGCAAATATGCAACTATATGCAACTATGCAACTATATGAAACTATATGCAACTTTATGCAAAAATGCAACTTATGGAACTATATGCAACTTATCGTTGGACTTGTGCAAATATAAATGAACTATAAATGAACTACTCATCACAAAGATACAATCCAACCGGGCTTGTGCAAATGGTAACGAGGGAAATGCATGGGAGAAAAGAGATTGAAGCTCAAAACTCTATAAACACAACAACCTTGTCACTTATGCAACTATGCAACTATATGCAACTTATGAAACTATGCAACTATATTGCAACAATGCAACTTATGGATCTATGCAACAATGCAACTTCTGCAACTATGCAACTATATGCAACTATATGACAATTTCATATGCAACTATATGCAACTTTATGCAAAAATGAAACTTATGCAACTATATGCAACTTTATGCAACTATATGAAACTTTATGCAACTATATTGCAACTATATGCAACTATATGCAAATATGAAACTTATCCAACTATATGCAACTTTATGCAACAATGCAACTTATGCAACTATATTGCAACTATATTGCAACAATTTCATATGCAACTATATGCAACTAGGAAACTATATGCAACAATGCAACTTATGCAACTATATTGCAACTATATTGCAACAATTTCGTATGCAACTATATGCAACTAGGAAACTATATGCAACAATGCAACTTATCATGTTTTTTAGTGACTATATGCAACTATATGCAAATATGCAACTATATGCAACTATGCAACTCTATGCAACTCTACGCAACAATGCAACTTATCATGTTTTTTAGTGACAATATGCAACTATATGCAACTTTATGCAACAATGAAAATTATGCAACTTATGCAACTATATGCAACTTTATGCAACAATGCAACTTATGCAACTATATGCAACTATATTGCAACTATATGCAACTATGTTGGTACCACAAGCGTATATTGGCACGATAACTTATCTTCTTGTTTTAACGAGTGTAGGTACCACCAAATAGGTATCTGTCGGATCTATATTCCTCGAGTGATACGTTTGTGGTACCAACATAGTTGCATATAGTTGCAATATAGTTGCATATTGGCACAATAACGTATCTTCTTGTTTTAATGAGTGTAGGTACCACCAAATAGGTATCTGTTGGATCTATATTCCTCGAGTGATGATCAAGATATACTAAGAGAGGTTGAAAGTGATACGTGTTGTACTAGATCTACCGGTTCTAGATCAACTAGATCTGAAAAGTGTTGGTCACTATAATTGCTTATTTAACTAAACAATCAAGTGCTACATAAATTGTCAACCCAGGGAAGTCTGTTATTTCAAAGGTAATCGCACACTATATATGCTCAATCTCAAAAGTAACCTAGAGTTGTAGTAAAAACATATTAATCACAATTTTCCTTGAACAAACTGAAGTTCTAACTTGAATTACAGGAAAGCAACCTACCTATTGCAGAGATCAAAGTTTAAAGAAATGATTAATTAAAGAATCCTGGATTACATTAAAATAACAACAAGATGCCGCAACAGGAAAGACCAACTATTCTGTAACCAGAGAACATGACCCTATTCTGAAGCAGGAATCTTCAACACCTGTTTCCGATCATCACACTCTCATGAACTCATCACTGATTGAAATAATTGACACACACTGAAGGTTAAATAACTCTTAACAGAGAACATGACCCTATTCCCTAAGCAAGAAACTTCAACACCTGTTTCTGATTAGCACACTTGCATGAATTCATTAAAATAATTGACATGCACTGAAGGCTAATTATCTCTAACAGAAAACATGACCCTATTCCCTAAGAAGGAAACTTCAACACCTGTCCCTGATTATCAAGCTTTCATAAATTCACCAAGCAAGATTGCTAACTAGAATGATTAACAATTACCCAAGCATGAATCATATGAAAACAATGTAGCAATCAGTAAAGAAGAATTTCAGCAAAACAGAGTTCAATAAAGTAGTGTTTCAGCAAAACAAAATTTAATCAAGGCATGAATAGAAATAACACTAATACTCTACAAAGATAATGGGTGAATCTTGTGAAGAAGGTGGGCCCTCCCTTCTCACAAGATTCCCCTGAAACAAAAGGAAATAGAGAGAAATTCTCAGAACAGTCTTTTATTCATTTGTCAATGTATCATATTACAATCTAAAATGAAACACGTCCTTCTCTGTAAATCCTTCTTAGCAAAAATAGAAGATCCTCCCGAATGATGATTTCCTCTTATTTAAATAGGAGAATCCCTTCGATACAATTTGATCAACCAATTACAGGTGTACATCTGAGTCCTATTCTTAGTCGGATCGATTTTCTAAACTGGAATAGGATACCCTAGTCTCTCACAATAGAGTACTATTACAAGTGTTGAGTGAAGTGTTGCTGTTGCAGCTGGAGTAACAACTTCTTTATTTCTCTTCTTGTTACTACTGTTGTATGCTGTTTTAACATCGCAAATCATGGGCTGTTTCAGCCACGGGATTTGCATTCTGACTGTTTCAACAACTTGGTCTTAGGCAACAACGATGGTTAATGCTAGCTCAAGGTGCGACTGTTGTGGTCATAACAGTTTTATGTTACTGTTTTAGCATCGTAGACCGTAGAGGGTGTAACAACTTCTTTTGGTGAGTTGCTGTTTCAAAATCATTGACCACGAACTGTGTAACAACTTCTTCTGTGTGAGTTGCTGTTTCAACATCGTTGACCATGAACTGTGTAACAACTTCTTCTGTGTGAGTTGTTGTTTCAGCATCGTTGACCACGGACTATGTAACAACTTCTTCTGTGTGAGTTGCTATTTCAACATCGTTGACCATGGACTGTGTAACAACTTCTTCTGTGTGATTTGCTGTTTCAGCCACAGGGTTTGCGTGCTTTAACTGTTTCAGCAATGGGCCTTAATGCTAATCTACAGTTCGAACTGTTTCAACACTTATACATTTCTGATCAATGGTTCAGTACGAGAGTAATGTAAAATTATATGCAAAACAGATTAAACATTTAGTAAAGAGAAGAGACATTGTATACCTTTAGAAATATAGGGTAAGGTGGTAATGTGAGTTTAAATATGAGTGAAACAAGCCTGCAAAGGTAGCAAAAAGTGTGAGTAAAAAGGTACATTGTATGGTCCTAACAAAAAAGTAAGGAAAATATTTCGTATACACATGCAATTTTTTATTGTAAACGGAGGGTCATGTAATTATGATGCTGAGAGCATAGGTGACATTGAGTTTCCCTTGAGGTATAAACATCTAGGGCAACGATGGGAACCTAAGGATCTACCTAAAGTGGGCACAAATTTCTTCATCAGTGGGAGGATGTATTGCATTGCTCCTTCGTCCTTACATGGATTGGGGTTATTTTCCATGGATGGCATAAAGTTTGGCTATGGCACTGTAACTGAATTGATGGAGTATGTTGGACCATTATACAAATGCTATCACTGGTTGATGTTGGTCCAATATACGTGAAGTATGTGGAGATACAGAGTTGTCGTAAATTATATACAACTAGTAGATAACAATCAAAATAAAGGGGCAGCTATGTATATTGATGGAAGGCCAAAAGCTACTGGAAACATTGCGGGATTTATAAATAGTACATGACCAGTGCAACAACTAAGAAACCGAATTGCATATTTGAGGGACGGGAAGGAAATCATATATTTGTATGTGCAACAAAAACAATAGTTCCAGGTGAAGAGTTGTTGATCGATTACAACTTAAATCAAATAGATGGAGGGGGTGCGACTATGGGGGTAAATATCTTACATACCATTCAACTCAACCTTTGATCAATCATTGTTACAATTTATCGCAACAATATTTCAATTTTTTACTGCATATATTTCATTTTTCATTATTTATTTTCTGATATTACTGCAATATTTCATTTTTTTTAATGTTACAATTACTTTCATAATTCTTGTTGATTAATTTATTGTGTCAACATCTATCCAGGGTGAGCATGAGATATCACAGGATACATCTATCCAGAGTAACCATGGAAAGGCAAACACTGTGCCTCAACAGGTAAATGTTAAATACAGTAACAACTTATGACTACAACAAGTAAATTTCGAATTTTCATTATTTTTTTTTTTGATATTACTGCAATATTCCATTTTTTTAATGTTATAGGTGAATTTCATAACTTTTGTTGATTGATTTATTGTGTCAACTTCTGTCCAGGGTGACTGTGGCAGAAAATCAACTACTACATCTGTCCAGGGTGACCGTGGAAAGGCACCCATTGTACCTCAGCAGGTAAATGTTAAATACAATAACAAGTTATGACTACAACAACTATATTTATGAAATTTCATTATTTTTTTTTTCTGATATTACTCCAATATTTCATTTTTTAAATGTTACAGGTGAATTTCATAACTTTTGTTGATTGATTTATTGTGTCAACTTCTGTCCAGGGTGATTATGTTCGAAAATCACCCACTACATCTATCCAAGGTGATCGTGGAAAGGCACCCGCTTTGCCTCAGTAGGTAAATGTTAAATATAGTAATAACTTATGAATACAATCACTAAATTTCTCAAATGTTAAAGTTCATCTCATTAATTTTATTCATCAATGTATTGTGGCATGGTCAACGTGGGAAGGCTCCCACTGAGGATATTGATGAGGGTGAAATATTTTATTCCATTGACCCAATGACAACTGTAACGAAGGCCTTGAAGAAGGATAACATATAATATCTAGGTTTTCTTAGCAAAAGACCCCTGACACAGGAGGGCAGGGTAAGAATTGTAGAGCTACAAAATACAATAACTAATTTTGGAGTAAGTGGCATCTTCACATATTTTTATCAGCTATGACAATTTCTTATCCATTTTTTTATTTTCTATTTTCTGTATGATCTGATAAAGTAAAGTTTTCCGTTTGTAGGAGTTTTTAAACCCCGTGCACCGGGAACCGGTGGATCCTGCAACTGCTATAAGTAGCAGTGATGGTCCAATGCAAAAAAAATGTTGACATAGCAAAGAGAAAGTGAGGCTTTTTGAGCCTCCTGAGGTTCCCCTCAAATCCATTGATGAGCGCAATAATTTTGACCAGCATGACACGACGGAGCATGATGAGTCGGAGCCTGGGACTCCACATGACTCCAGAGAGGAACATACTGTAGATGGAGAGGAAACTATTCTGCATGGAGCAGAATGAATTAAAAGCACCAGATCACTAGATGTCACCTTTCTGGTGGATGACGCATGTGTTTCGATCAAGATTAAGAAGATTGCAGGTAATTTTTAATTAATTGATTCATTTTTTTCATGAAATTGAAATGGACATTTGTTGAGATTATTATAAATTAATGGATCACACGTTTATGCAGGAAACAATGCTTTCTACAGAAACTTGAACGACAAAGCATTGGATCTGTTTGGAACCACCATTCACACATGGTGGAATGGCCAAGATAGCAAAAAGAAATATGATTTAATAGACCACATGGTATACTTGTTCGACAACACTTTCAACAAGAAAGTGGTTACAAAGTTATCCGACAAGAATTTAAAATATACCAGGGCCCAGTATAGGGAGAATTTGCAATTAGACCTCAAGCATGAGCGCCCTCCCATGGTTCCAGAGAAAGAGTGGAAGGCCTTGATAGAGGATGCAAAGGAGAACTTGTTTAAAAAACAAGGAAGACATCCATGCGTTGGTCAAGAAAGGTACAACACATGTCATATTATCAGTGAAATATGATCATTTATGTTTTTCTTTCCTGTTTTAAGTAACAATTCCGATATCTATTGTTTTTCAAAAATTCCATATGTAGGCTACCAGACACCTCTAAAGCAACCAAGGCCAGAGTGGAAAAACATGGGCATCATAAACTAGGACAGGGTGGCTATGGAAAACTAAAAGCCCGAATTGTAAGATTTAAATGATTAACTATGGTTAATATTTATTTAATAGTAGCGAACAACTATATGTTTTTATTATTGGTATTTTTAATGGTGTTATGCATTGCAGTTAAATATGTTCGACACTGTTGCCACCGAGGAGGACCTAAATCTTGGTTACAAGCACAGTTTTAAAAGTGTGATTGAATATAGAAAAATATTGGGCCATACTCCTATCTCCCCAGCCACATAGGTAAATAAAATGAATAAGGAAACCGCAATAACATGCTTGTAATGTCTATTCATATTTTATTATATCAGCCTTAACTAAGTATTTATGTTTGTTTTCAAGAAACAATGCTACCACAACAATGAATCTAGTGGTATTCAATAGACACCACGTCACACAAGGGTGCACATGTCCAATGATAGTGGGGAGCAGAGTACCCATTCCGGTATGCATGCTTCAGAATTAGAAATATTTACTGTGATTGTAGATATTTATTTCATGACTTATACTTATATATTATCTTCTCAAAATTGAAGAGCATGTAGCTCAAGAGGGTGAACTGTGAGAGGAACCAAGTGGACACGAAATTAATGCACCCACTGTCACAACTACATAGACAGGTAAAGAGAAATAGTGTAATGTTAATCAAAATAATGAATTAGTTATTTCAATTATATTTCAACATATTGATATGATCATTTTCGTTGTTGTGGTTCATGACTCTGCATAGATGCCTCAATGCCCTTCTCAGGGACATACCAAAAGTATGGTACATGAGCGCATGGAAACAAAAACAATAGAAGGACAAGGAACACAAAATACAATGTTCTTGGATGATTATGATACCCCAATTGTCAATTTTATGAATGTAAAAAAACATAAATCAAAGAAAAATTAGATGTATAAATTCATGACTTGTATTTGGATGTTTATCGATGTTTATATGTTCATATGTTCATATGCTTCAATGTTTATATGTTCATCTGATTCAATGTTTATATGTTCATATGTTTTGATGACTATCCTAGTTATGCATGAATGCCTATATGTTTTCTATATAAACAAAATGATTTGTTGGGTATGGGGAATTCAGAGCGATGTGAGGAGGGGGAGGGGCCATATGAGATTCCACTTTCATGTGGTTGGCCCTGTTCAGTAGAGAATAACCTATTATCAAAACAAAGAGACGCTCATTAAGGTATGCGACCACTTAAGTTTATTCTAGAGTATTTTACATAACTAAATGCATGCTTATTTTCTTATATATTATTTACTCATATAAAGAATTTCTTTTATGATTCATGCAGGTCTTGGTGATGGAAATGCATCTTGTGGACAAATCTTATCAAGTTGTATGGGATAATGGATCTGGCGAAAGGACAATGATAAGGTAAGGGTTTTGACGTGTTTTTTAAAGTAGGATTTATACTAGTAAAAGTTCACAATTCTCATGAAAGGATAGAATTGCATTTTTGGTAGACAAGCATCGATATTTTTAACAAAGTATGAATCATAGACTGTGGGAAAAACCTTTTTTTGTATTCTTACATTGACCAATAAAACTATAACAATTTTTTAGTACAAAATGTTAACCCCACACACACACACACACACACACATGAACCCTAAGTAAACAAATGATAAAAGATAAAGGGAGAATATGTACTAATAGGAGTGAATGAAGATAATAATATGAATAATGGAGTAGAGAGTGCACTATAGCCTTGAATTGAATGATACTTGCATCCAACATGTCTCATTGTAATGTATGTTGTGATAGTTGTGTCTTCTCACTATAATGTATTTTTCTATGTCCATCATGGGATTCCTAGAGTACCACCTATCATTCATGATCCAACACATAGTAGTCAAGAATCCCATCCATTGCTATTGTGTGCAAGTACCGTATGATTAACTAATAATTTGTATCCTTAATTATGAGCTATCAATCTTTACTATCACCATATTCTTCTAGTGCATGTATATTTATATTTGAAGTTGGAAATATTAGTGAAGAATTCAAGAACTACTTCCATGCAAAAGATATCTACATTCAACACTTTATGAGCTATCCCAACATTGTTCCAATTGTGGATTTTCGAGAGGTGATTAGGTCCCACATTTTATTTACCTAGTTTAGCCACCACTTCAAAATCAAACTCCTAAAATAGTAGCAAACACTGATAGAATCAACCTTCCAACATTGTATTGTTAACCAAATACTTGACCACTAAATTATCAATGGACAACTTGAAGGACTGGTCCATGAGATAATACTTGAACACTAAACATTAGTTGTGCCATTAAACACTAGTGGATCTTTAATCTCTACATGAATCCACTTAATGGAATTTGGTAGTGTGCATAATTGTGTCAATTAATTCTCATACTCCCTAGGTGGCCCAAAAGTAATGGACACTTTGGAATAAATGACATAGGAGAATACTATTCTCCAACTCAACTTTCCACTAGAAATTGGATTAATGCAGTCTTCCAACTATCCTATGGTGAGATTAATGTAGTCTTCCAACTCTCCTAGTCATCCAATACTTCTTCTATCTATTTAAAAAGTGTATTTCCCTACATTAGATCCAATGGATATACCATCCAATAACCCTTCTTAACAAATGACATCATTATCAAATTCCCAATCAATCCATTACAATACTAGGTATGGATATTTTTCATCTACTATGTCAATGAACTCAAAGTAAGCATAAACATTCACACAATCGGGATAAAATTCCATCTTGCCAATTTGACAATAGGGAATTTGTGTGATTGGTTCACCAACTACCACTAGATCAACAAGTGGACCCAATTTGGTACTCCAGTGCCGTTAATTCAAAATCGCCGTTGTACGAGATGCCGTTACTGCAGCTGCCACTACTCCTGTGTCGTTACTTCAAAATCGCCGCTATATGAGATGCCGTTACTGCAGGTGCCGCTACTCCTTTTTCCGCTACTCCGGTTGCCTCTACTCTGGGTGCTATTACTTCAAAATCACTGCTGTATGAGATGTCGTTACTGCAGCTGCTGCTACTCCTGTTGCCACTACTTCAGTTGCCATTACTCCAGGTGCCATTACTTCAAAATCATCGCTGTATGAGATGTTGTTACTGCTGTTTCTGCTACTCTGGTTGCCACTACTCCAATCACTGCTACTTTGGGTGTCGTTACTTTAAAATAATAGCTATACCATATGCCATTACTCCGAGGTGTTGCCACTCCATTCGTCGCTACTCTTTGGTTGCCGCTACTCCAGTCACCACTACTCTCTGGTTGCTGCTACTCCTACCGCTTCTACTGTGGTTGAAGTTACTCGTTTACACTCCCGCCAACATGGATACCGATATTTCAACTGCCACCACTTCTGATGCCGTTGCTCGAATTGACGTTGTCATATTCTGCGACTGTAGACGATGCTATTCTTGCGATGATGCTTCTCCATAACAGGTGAGTCACTAGGTAAGTCCTCAACCAAATTTAACAAATTTGAGTAATATTACACATGGCATAGGCATTCGCACCCGAAGACGATATTAACTTTAAGTTTGGAGGAGATTTTATGTCTTTTCCCAAAGAGTCATCATTACCCTCTTTAATCAAACAATTTCACAATCATTTCCTAAAAATTTCCGACGCCATTGTACGCATAGGGATTGGAAACACCCGCCAAACCATTAATCATCTACCAATATATTAAATTAACTATCAAATCATCATCATTACTTACCTGCCACATCATTTAATTAAAAAAAATAAAAAAATCCACGACTCTTTCCACAACACATTTTCTGCAAAACTATTTTGCCTGCCATTTCTCATGAACTAGTCACCGGTACTCCTCGAGCAGGTATAGTCGGCCAAACATAATGGGTGGTGGAGCAGTAAGGTATGAGCCAACAAATACTACACAGGTCCATTGAAATATGGAAGTCTAAATTTTTTTCCAGAATGCAGGTTGGGATGTGTATTTCGAGAGGTTACGTGGATTCAATGCAGACATTACAATAGAATTCCCCCAAAGTTTGGACGACCAGTCCTCCACAGTCCATGGATTAAAAATTAGAGTCATGGAGGAAACCATTGCAGCAACTAGTGGGTTGCCAATATCTAGTCAGCGATGGTTTGTCCAAAAAACACCACTCCCAGAATTTCCAGAGATGTTTTTGCGTGAAGGCGAAGAAGTAAATCTGAAAGGGAAAGGATACAAATGGACTTCTCTTCCACCTCCATGGGCCAAGGTATCATTTTTCATCATAAGGTATGTGACATGCAAAGGCTACCCCTTTTCCATTTACAAATATCATCTCAAATTTCTCACATCTTTGCATTTCCAACCATGCATAAACATGCCCTATTTTCTATGTAATAACGTTCAACGGATGGCATGAGCAGCTCAACGCTCACGCCCACCACTCAAAACTCTCACAAATCATGGCCTTGTTAAGATACTAGTCGTGCATGCACTAGATCAAATCCTTGTGAGTTGGTCGAAGTTCATAAGACTCTCGGAAGAGGAATTGGCAGAACTTATCCTAGAAGTAGCAGAAACCCTAGTAGAGAGAGATGGGCTGAGCAAGTTAGCAAAGGCTGCTGAAAATATTGTAGATGGGCAGAGAATGGGTGATGATACACATGAATCAGCCTTGGATGAAGATGAGGAAATAGGGAAACCATCAATGGAAGTTAGAGAAGTTCGGGGAATGAGGTAGGTCATTAACTTGGATTCAAAAGAAGAGGAAGCAAAGGGTTCTATTCCTCCAAACCTGTTTCTTGAACAAGAAAGAAATGCTTCTACTCCCTCAATAGATGAACAAGAAAGAGATGATGCTACTCCCTTAGTAGATGAACAAGAAAGAGACGTTGCTATTCCACCCACATATGATCATGATATGGATGATTATACCCCTTTGTCTGATGAGCAGGAGAGGAATTCCGCTACTCGTCCAATCTATGAACAAGAGGCAACTGGCACTGTTACACAAGAACCAACGCCAAAACTTTCTAAATTTCTTGTCTATGAAGATGGTGCAGCTACTTATCCCATCGATGAGAAGGTAATGAATCATGCTGTAACACAAGAACCAACATCAGAACAAACCATTCCTGAAAACCCTATTTTTGAAGACACATCAGCTACTCCAGTTTGTGAGCAAGAAATGATTGATGTTGTTACACAAGAAACAATGTCAGAGCATGCTTCTCTCGAAAACCCTGAACCAGAGTTGGGTACTGCTACTCCAGGAGAAGTGCAAGTTAAACAAGATCTATGCATAGAGGCTGTAGGCAATGAAGCTCAGAATGAGGTTCCTCCTAGGGGATGGGCTAAAGAAATTCCCGTCAAACAAGAATTTGTCAAATTTTTTTCAAGGAGAAGAACCCCTATTCAGGACCATTATAGGACAGTCTTTAGAGAAAGTATGAAATTCAGGATTGAGAATGCAAAGCTAAAGGAGCATGTGGTCCGCCTAAAGAAATGAGCACAAAGATACAAAAGAATTTCCAAGGAAGCAGTGGGGATAAATGTCAAGGAGACTTTTTCGACAACTACCCAAACTGTCGATACTCCCATAGTATTGGCAGCTACTCAAAATGTCGATACTCTCAAAGTAACAATAGCTACTCAAACTGAGTTGGTGTTTCATACAGTAGCTACTCATACCGAGCCTATCTTTCACACCTCTACAGTACCAGCAACAACTCAGAATGATCATATTTTGCACACTTCCACAGTAACAACATCTACTCAAGCTGAGCCAATGA
>CBVK0100247625.1:0-16036 GCA_900067695.1 Picea abies | reverse complement strand
ATTTGTTTTATTTTATTGCTACGCGGTCCTGTTTTTCTAACACGAATAAGACAGAAGAAGCGAAAGCTTTCCAAGGGTCGTAAATTCGAAGAATTCAGGAAGGCCAAACCACCCTCCTTCGACGATGAAATAAAGAAGGGAGAGGAAGCAGAGGCCTGACTGGTTGGACTAAAGAAGTATTTCAGAGTCCATGACTTCTCAGAAAATTTGAAGGCCCGAGTGGCCACCTTCAACTTGAACGGAAAGGCTTCCATTTGGTGGGAAGACCTTAAGAATGTGAAAGGGGTTCACGAAGAGGACCTGTCTTGGGAGCAATTTGAGAAATACTTCCGGAAGAAGTATTTGTCGGAAAAATATTTCGACGAGAAGACTAAAGAGTTTTATGAACTCAAACTAGGACAACTCACTATAGAAGAATATGTCAACAAATTTCTCGATTTGTTGAGGTATGTACCTTATATAAAAGCATAAAAGGCAAAGGTACAACGCTTCATCAGCGGACTACCTAAGGACTATCGGAACATAATTGAATTTGATGAGCCAAAGACCCTAGAAGGCACCATCCGAAAGGCAACCTATTGTCATGAACAACTTGGACATCAAACAGAACCTCGCGAAGGATGGAAACAGAAGAATAGTTCAAGATTTCAGAAAAAGGGGATTAAATCCACAGGATTTAAGAACTATAAGAAGAACCCAAGAATGAGCTTCCCAGCCCGGAGTGTACACCAACAAAATTTTCCCTCCTTGGGCGGAAATAAAACTTCTGGATCCATACTAGTGAAGACCGATAACCCAAAGAGAGAACCTTTGAAATGTTGGGGTTGCGGAGAAGAACATCTACTGAGAGATTGCCCACATCGACAACAGAATAGTCGAAGAATTTATAACATCCAGGAAGCTACCACCGTCAATGATGTGGCCAGGAGTGTGCCGCAAATTTATGCAGCCTTGGATAATAACCAAGCTGACCACCAAGCTTCAGTGGTGGAAATAGAAGGTATGATTTCCAACCATCTAGTGTCTATTTTGATTGACCCTGATTCAAATTTGAGTTATATAGCCCCTAAGACTGTTGGTAAGTGTAAACTACAGCCACAAAAGCCTACCAAGCCATGGTTGGTACAGTTGGCCACTGGCACCAAAAGAAGGGTAGCAGAGGTCATACCAACCTGCCAATTAATGTTGGGTGAATTCCCCACCCAAGCAACCCTTAACATATTACCCCTGGGATCGTATGATCTGTTGATTGGTATGGACTGGATAGCCACCCATAAAGCCAGATTGGACTGTTACCATAAAACCTTAGAATGTGTAAGTAAAGAAGGGAAAAGGATAACCCTTCAAGGGATCCGAAAACCTGTCTCGGTGAGACAAATATCAGCTCTGCAAATGAGAAAGTATTGCCGAAAAGGATGTCCCCTATATGCAATACAAGTGTTGAAAACTATTGAAGATGACAAACCAAGCCTTGAAGACCACCCTACCCTGAGAGAATACAGAGATGTGTTTCCGGAAGAGGTACCGAGTCTACCTCCGAGAAGAGACATAGACTTCTCGATAGAACTTGCACCGGGAGCGGTGTCGGTGTCTAGGACACCCTACCGGATGAGCACACCCGAGTTAGTTGAACTCAAATTGCAATTAAAAGAAATGATGGATAAGGGCTATATTCGGCCCAGCGTGTCTCCATGGGGAGCACCTGTCCTATTTGTGAAAAAGAAGGACGGTACCCTTAGACTGTGTATAGATTATAGACAACTCAATAAGGTAACCATAAAGAACAAGCACCCCTTGCCCAGGATAGATGGCATGTTCAATCAATTGGGGGGTGCATCTATTTTCTCAAAGATTGACTTGAGGTCGGGATACCATCAAGTTCGAATTAAGGGTGAAGACATCCATAAAATTGCCTTCCGGACGAGGTATGGTCACTATGAGTTTGTGGTAGTGCCATTTGGGTTAACCAATGCCCCTGCCACTTTCATGTGCTTGATGAACAATGTACTCAGTAAATTCCTAGACAAATTTGTGTTGGTTTTTATTGACGATATATTAATTTACTCCAAGAATAGAGAAGAGCATGAAGAGCATCTTAGGCTTGTGCTGCAAGTGATAAGAGAACATCAGCTCTATGCCAAATTCAACAAATGTGAATTCTTCCAGAAGCAAATACATTACTTAGGCCATGTTCTATCCGAAGCAGGAGTAGCGGTAGACCCTAACAAAATCAAGTCTATCATGGAATGGCCTACCCAAAGGATGTTTCGGATATCAGATCCTTTATGGGATTAGCAGGATACTATAGAAGATTTATAAAAGGATTCTCCAAGATTGGTTGTCCAATCACTGTCCTCCAAAAGAAGGGGACAAAATTCATGTGGACACAGAAATGTGAAGAAAGATTTCAAACCCTGAACATCTACTGACCCACGCACCTGTGTTGAAGATCGTCGATCCCGAAGCCGACTTCCTCGTGTGCACAGATGCCTGTAAGGAAGGGCTCGGAGGAGTCCTTATGCAAGGAGGAAGTGTGGTCTGCTATGAATCCCAAAAATTGAATGAGCACGAAGTCAACTATGTGACCCATGATCTAGAGTTGGCTGCCATAGTGCATGCCTTGAAATTGTGGAGGCATTACCTCCTGGGAAGAAAATTTGTACTTATGACAGATCACTGTGGATTGCGATATATGTTTGACCAACCAAAGCTCAATGCTAGACAAGCTAGGTGGATGGCCCTCCTTAGCGAGTTTGATTTCGAAATCAAACACATTAAAGCAAAGGAAAATAGGGTGGTTGATGCCCTTATCAGAAGTATGAAAACAATTCACTTGGCAGCGGTGAGCACCTGTAAGACAGATGTCAAAGAAAGAGTCAGAAATGCACAAGAAACAAATCCCTTCGTCCAGACCGTGACCTCGTATCTACAACAAGAACCCACAGGGATAAAGTATGGAGGCTACCAGATGATGGAAGGAGGTCTGCTCACTTACCGAAGCAGATTTTATATCCCAGATTGTGACAACTTGAAGAGGTTCATATTGGATGAGCTACATAAAAGACCCTATACTGGTCATCCAGGATACCAGAAGATGATCACGGCCACCAGGAAACAATTCTATTGACCTGGATTGAAGAAAGACATAGCTGAGTACCTAGACAAATGCATAGAATGCCAACAGGTAAAAGAAGAACACCGACACCTAGCAGGATTATTACAACCTCTACCAATCTCGGAATGGAAATGGGAAACCATCTCCATGGATTTCATCACCGGATTACCAACCTCGACCAAACAGAATGACGCCATCATGGTAGTGGTGGATAAATTGAGCAAGTCCACTCACTTTATCCCCGTCAAGTTAACTTGCAAGGCAATAGACATCGCTCAGGTTATCATGAAGGAGATATTCAGACTGCATGGTATGCTGAAAGAGATCGTGTCTGACAGAGACACGAAATTTACTTCCAACTTTTGGAAGTCACTAATGGCCGGTTTAGAGACCAAGTTGTTGTTTAACACCGCCTATCACCCTCAAACCGACGGACAAATGGAAAGAGTGAACCAAATACTAGAAGACATGTTAAGAATGCATGTAATGCATCAACCCAAGAAGTGGGAAGACTACCTGCCACTGGTGGAATTCGCTTACAACAATGGCTACCAAGAATACTTAACGATGAGTCTGTTTGAAGTCCTCTATGGTAGACCGTGCAACACTCCTATTAGTTGGAGTAATCTCATAAACAAAATTTCTTTTGGACCCGACATTGTGAAAGAAATGGAACAACAAGTGACTCAAATAAAACAAAACCTAAAGGTCCCTCAGAACCGACAGAAAAGTTACGCCGACCAAAAGAGAACTCCAAGAGAGTTCAAGACGGGAGACCATGTATATCTCAGAGATAGGCCCAGGAAGAGCTCCCTGAAAATGGGATCTTGTGCCAAGTTGGCACCTCGATACTGTGGACCCTTTGAGGTTCTAGATAGAGTGGGACCCGTAGCCTACAGGCTAGCACTTCCTCCCACAGTAAAAGCACATAGTGTTTTCCATGTTTCATTATTGAAGAAATATGTACATGATTCTAATCATATAATTGACTGGTCTGTGATCTAGGTGGAACTGGAGTGAGAATTTCTACCAGAACCTCAATGCATACTGGACAGAAAGGAAACCCCACTCTAGAACCGAACCATTGCATAGGTCAAGGTGCAGTGGAGACATTTTGGCCCAAATGAGGCTACATGGGAAATGGAGGATGCCATGAAACAATCATATCCAATTTTGTTTACCTCTGTACATACATGTCATGATGATAGATAGAACATCGAGGATGATGTTCCTTTAAGGGGGAGGGAATTGTAACACCTTATTTCCCCCAGTCTGTAAAAATAATTATGCTGGCCAAGAACTGTGACAAACTCAAAGATGTGAATGTGTGATTCTAAATGGACCTTAGTATACAAGGTCAACGAATGTAAATTAACATTGTGAGTATATATATATGTTGCAGGACTGCTGGGAGGGGGGTGTGCTGAAAAAGAGACCACGATGGCTAAAGAAAGGTGGTAGAAGGCACCTGGAATGGTGGCGCTAACTTCCATCGAAAACCAATACCGTATTTGGTCTTCACTGGAACAGAGAACCAAGAGCGGCTCGCTAGCCCCGAAATGAATTACTCGCCAGGTTGGTAGGTGAAGAGACTCTTCATGAGTTAAAGAGGGATGGGGGTGAATCACCCATCCATGGAGGCCTCAGACCTAACCACCGCGGGGAAATTTGTGCCACACACAACCTCGCCGGAAAAGAAAAGGCAGGTAAAAGGTGTGGAATGGAGGAACACGAGGGGGGAGATCGCAGGGAAAGATCAGAAGAACTCTGGAACAAAATACAGAGTGAGTGATAGCAGAGAAGAAGGAGAGTAACCTTCGTTCTCTATCGCTGAAGAACAGAGACAAAGAGTCTCAAGCATCGTGGTCTAGCTCAGGGGTGGCTAGTGGTAAATCCATTCGGAGTCGCTGAGCCTACGATTGGGTGGAAACGAGCACCCCTCTCAGCAGTTGCATCACCTGGTGTTTTTCTGATAAGTGTTATATCTTGTATCTTGAATTTAAATATCTTTGAATGTATGCTCATGGTTTGAACACTTATAAATGGTTTCTGTGTAGAAATGTCTGCATGGTGTTTTGATCAGAATGGTGGTTGCATGCTTATGTTCGAATGACCACATTCGGTTTATATATATATATATATATATATATATGTGTGTGTGTGTGTGTGTGTGTGTGTGTGTGTGTGTGTGTGTGTTTGAACGAATCAAGTTTTTAAGTCTATTCTCGGGAGGTTGTTTCCCTTAATTGTCTCTCGTGCTGCCTTGGATAGATTTTCTCACAGTGACACCCTTTAGGGAAAGTTCCCTCACTCTATAGAGCCGGGGTAAATGCCTGGAAAGGACTGTCGTCGCACTGAAAACCTTGAGCTTGCTCACTATCAGTCACAGAAGCTAATAACTCAGATATTTTAAGAGGACCTTCCAATCGGGTCTTCAAAATTGGTGAAATTTACCCAAGGGCCTGAAGAAGGAATTAATGGCCTAGTTTTTTCAAAATCCTGTATAGGAGAGAATGGTATTCTTAGACTTCGATATTTCGGAGTTTCGGAACCCGGGGTACCTAGGTGCGAGTCCTCATGTACTCGCAAGTCCTGAAACCTCAACCCGTGAAATCCCGAAATGACAGCGTGTGGATGAATTAAGGACCTTTCGGTGGTTTGGTACCCAGCATACCCTTCCTCTTGCTAAATGCACGAATGAGACCCTTTCGGAGGATCTAAGGTCTATTACGATCGTTAAATTGGATGAAGCAACGCAGGCATTAATGCCTCGACCCCTTTTTAACCTTCATAAGTAGCAAAGAAATCGAGACCGTCGATTCCAAGACCCATGGGAGTACCTGGACCGTCCAGCTGTAGAGTACACGTGGCGGCCGGTAAGCATTTCGGACTTTTGGCACCCGGGAGATCAGAGGGTAAGAACCCTTTTCCTCACGACTCGCGAAATCTCGACATACGAAATCCTTAAATGCTAGTGTGTGGGTAAGTTATGAGTTTTCAGAGTTTCGGCACCCGGGGTACCTAAGTGAGAGTTCTCCTATACTCGCAAGACCCGAAATCCCAACTTGCGAAATCCTGAAATGATAATAGTATGGAGAAATTATAAGATCTCGGAGTTTCAGTACCCGGGATATCTAGAGGCGAGTTCCTTGTACTCGCAAGTCCCGAATCCCCGACCCGCGAAATTCCGATGGGTGGAATCATGAAATAGATGCGCAAGTTTAAGCGTTTGTATTTCGAAGTTTCGGCTTCCGGAAGATCTAGGCGCGAGACCTCCTGACGGCACACGTCGTGAAACTTCGATTCGTGAAACCCTGAATTGGACCAGCATGGGTAAGTATTGATGTTCAGTATTTCGAGAACCAGGATATTCAAGGATAAGTTCCCTTGTACCCACTAGTTGTGAAATCCCGAACTACGAAACCCCAAATTTGGTCAAGTGTATGATGAGCGGGTGTATCGACTTTTTGGCATTCGGCTAGTCGAGGAGAGTGAAGCTTCGGCCTCTTGTATCACGAACTTCCAATATGTGAAACCCAACTCATGTAATCCCGAATTGGCATACTGTGACTTGATTCGGCATTTTGGCTTTTTGGAACCCGGAAGACCCAAGGGTAAGTTTCCCTTGTATTTGCAAGTCCTGAAATCCCGACTTACGAAGTCCCGCAAAATAGGGTGTGGAGAAGTTATTAGACTTCGGTATTTCGGCACCCGGGGTACCTAAGTGCGGGCTCCATGTATTTGCCAGTCTCAAAACCCCGTTTCGCGAAATCCCAATGGAGGAAACCCCGAAATAGTGGAGCATGTTTAGATTTTTGATGACTCGGAGTTTTCGGCTTCCGGGAAACCTAGGAGCGAGACCTCTTGTTCTCACTTAATGCGAAATCCCGAAAGGGGAAGTGCCAAAATGGCTTAGCACGGATAGTATTGGGGGTTTCGGTAATTCGATACCCGAGATACCTATTGGCAAGCTCTCTTTTACCCGCCAGTCCTGAAAACCCAAAGTGCGAAACCCCGAAATAATAATAATAATAGTGTGGACGAGATATGGTGTTTCGGCACCCGGGATACTTGACGGTAAGTCCTCCTGTCATTGCACCTCCCGAAATTCTGGTATGTTAAATCCTGAAGGGTAGAGTACCCGGACTTAACCTGGCGTGTTATTAATCTCGTTAAGCAGTTAGATCCGTTTCAGGTTTCAACCCTTTGAAAGACAAGAGAAAGAGAAATGCATGCATCGCGATTTCCCAAATCATGAAAGCCGATGAGCACCTCTCCGATAAGGCCTGTGGTCATAACCGCCAATCATATGAGTATGGATAAGGGATGGCAGGGTTTGTATCAGGCCCCGTAGGGATTCGGGGAATTCCGTTCCTTGGAGAAAAAGAAGAAAAAGGCCGAAAAACTTCGAATTCCGTAGTGGATATGTTACAGTTAGGATAATGAAAGATAATAATAAAAATAACATACTTAATTAATATAAATATTAATTAAATATGTCATATTATTTAATTGATATTTTTCATTTAACCCCTAAAGCAAAACTACAAAACCTCAAATAAACTCATGCTCAAAAACCAAGGGTGAGGGGGTTTGGGTGGGGTTACTTGGTGGCAATGCTTGTCCATATAATTCTCGAGGTGGCCTTTTTAACTTTATCATCACTGCATATGGGATACATCCCTCATGTGGTCATGCCTTCCTTCAAAGAGGGTTACACACCAACAACTACCTGATCAAGGACCAGGTTGCCCCAAAACATATTTGGAGTCTTATCCACCAAGGTACAAGACCAAGGATCAACCCAAGCCTTAGACATGGGTACCCTGGAACACGTCCAAGGGCCCTAGACATATCTAGGGACTTTAATTGCTTGGTCCCAAACCAAGAACCCCAGTCATATACTAGGGGCCCTCTCAAGGGTCTTTATTGCTTGGTCCCAGACCAAGAACCCCAGTTCCCAGACCAAGAACCCCAGTTATCTACTGGGGGCCCTCTCAAGGGTCTTTACTACTTGGTCCCAAATCAAGAACCCCATTTATCTACTGGGGGCCCTCTCAAGGGTCTTTACTGCTTGGTCCCAGACCAAGAACCCCAGTTATCTACTGGGGGCCCTTACAAGGGTCTTTACTGCTTGGTCCCAGACCAAGAACCCCAGGAGTGTACTGGGGGCCCTAGTTCACAACTAGGGTCTTAAGACATCCTCCAAGGAGAATGGCTCTTGCAGCTGCATTAAATTCAACACTCCCTCTCAGCAAGAGAGGCATTCTCAGCTACACCAAGCTTGTCATGTAAGTGATACAAACTTTTTCAGGGACAATGACTTGGTCAAAATATCCGGCGTCTGTTCTATGTCGGAACATACTGAATACTGAGAATGTTCTTCTGCACCATGTCCCAGACATAGTGATATCTCATCTCAATGTGTTTTGACCCGTCGTGAAACACTGGATTCTCAGAGATCTTTATACAACTCTGATTGTCACGGTGAATGACTGTGGGTTCTAGCTCTGCATTGAACAAGTCTTGAAAGTAGCTTCCTAAGCCACACTGCTTCTCTGCTAGCAGCACTTGCAACAATGTATTATGCTTTAACAGTGCTCTAGGCTATGGACTATTTCTTGCTGGACCAGGAAATCATCGTTGAACCCAAGCTAAAACAATATCTGAAAGTTCTCTTCCGATCCACTGTACTGCCCATCCAATCTGAATCTGTAATTCATGAAGCATTACACTTCCACTGAAAGTGTATCTGAGACCAAAATCTATAGTTATCCGAACATATCTCAGAATATGCTTAACAACAATCATATGTATATATACACATGAACTGACTGAGGGCATTTTCCGCATAACAAATGTCTAGTTTAGTATGTAAGAGGTACATCAATGACCCATGACCCAATGATCTGTCGATATATCGTGGGGTTTTCTGGTTCTGAATCAGTAACCTGATCTTGTAGTTTCTTTAGGTTAGAGATCATTTGTGTGCTCATGGACTTACAGTTTATCATGCCAAAATAGCGGAGCACATCAACTGCATATTTTCTCTTGAGAGAGAAACATCTCACCCAGTTTCTGCCACACCTCTAAACTCAGAAGTAAAAAGACCCAAGTATTTCATTTCAACTTCTGCTGAAGAGCTCCCTCTTAGTCTGAGCTATTAAAAATATATATATATATATATATTTCCTGTAAGGAACAGATCATCCTAAGATAACATGAAGATTTTGGACAATCTTTATATAAAGATAAAACTAATGGTGAACCCAAGACTCTGTAGAGAGACTGTCAATACTTTCGTACCAAGCTCTTGGAGCTTGTTATAATCCCTGGGATTCTTTCCCATGGATAGCCTCTTGTTTAACTTCACTGATGAGAAGAAACCTTAACATCTATTAGATGAAGTTTTCAAATCAAAAAAACTGCGACAAAAGATCTTGATGGAAGTAAGGATCTTGTTATAGATAATCCCTTCTCTCTGAGAGAAATCATGAGTCACAAATTGTTGACGGACGAAAATGAACGCTCGTCAACTGGAGGAGTGGATCCGGTCTGGGGTTGTCTAAATAACCCAAGCCGTTTGGAATGATCCACCCCGACGGGTTTAGCGGCTCCGTTGGCCGATCTAAGTCCTAGGAAAATGAAAGAAAACTAAACTAAAAGAACTAATCTAAATGAGGAAAAAACAACTACAACAAACTATATACAAATCTAAAGCATATATACAGTTTACTAACTAATACTATAGAGCAATTGTCTTACTTATTAAATGTTTATCTCATCAACACAATTAAATCTCAATTACATATGTATAGTATTTACAGAATACAAATTTTAATCGAAATTTGTAAAATCATTTGTATTATGGCAACGAAACTATTGTTTTTTATTTTTATAATTTTTATGAGAAAGAAACAAAATGAAAACTATCTAAGCTAAACAATAATAATCCTAACTATAAAACTGAACTATGTATCTATCTAAACTACTGAGAATTCTCTAATTTATTAAATATTAAATTGCAAATAACGAACTAACATGAAGTAACGCTTCCTATTTGTCTTGTGCACAGTAGTTAATTTAGTTATTTGATGGGAGGAAACCCGCACCAGATTCTCCACAAGCTTCTCGTAAACAGGAAGTAGCAGTGCTCTTTGAATACAGATGACAGAACAAACAAGACATAAAACGACATCAATCTTAAAATTTACAAATCATCACATCTAGATAAATCCCTGTGCGAAGATCTGTATAGAACAGTTCATTTAATTAAGAAGATAAACCTTCTATTAATCAAATTAAAATAGAGTAATTGTTGTGCGTAAACTAAGATACATAAGATATGGACAGAATTTAAATCACAACACATTAACCTGTAACAAGTCTTGATATCTAAAGTAGTCAATGATTTGATCACAAATTAAAATGCACAAAACTTGAACGAAAGTATGATAAATTGAAAGCTAAAGCTGTTACAAAAGATCCACTTCCATTCGAGTCTGTATCATCATAAATCCATAGCCTTGTTTCTCCCAACCGTGATGGATTCATTACAAAAATTAATGAGTATAAAAAGGCCACAGGGTAAAACATCCCTATGGGAATTATCAAAAAACTGTTTACAAAAATCTAGGAACAATCTCCCAAGTCTCTATTTCTACCTATGAATAACAACTTAAAACAAAACTATATCACAAAAAGCATATTCTAAACTGCCACAACATGTCCAATTTGCCATTGAAATTCGTAGGTTCCTGTAGGTGGACAAGAATAAACAAGTTTAGATAATGTTTTATTTGTAAAATTAACAAAAAATCCAACTTTTATGACTAGCTAACAGAATCAAACGATTCTGTAGCTGGTCATATTTGGAAACATAATTGTTTTAAATCAATCCAAATGATAACATAAATATATTCGACCTATTAAACAAATCTTTAATTACTAATTGAAAACAAAGCAAATCATTCATGCGAAAACAAACCAAAACTTTTATGCAAAATCTGAACAAACAAAATCGTAATTAAATCCATTTCAATGGAAACAGACTATAAACGAATNTCTTTGGTATGAATTCAATACAGACACAATCTTTTATGTCAATCCAAAACTTAATAGAATCGTTTTTTAATTCAAACTAAACAGAACCGAATCAAACTAACTCAGAGCCAACACAATCCAAGAACAATAAAATTGTATTAATCCAAAACATAGCTATATTCGATTTTTAGCAAACAAATCTTCAATGCAAACAAAATAGTTTATACTAATCCAAAACGAAATCTTTTATACTAATTCGAAATCATTCCTGGAAATTCGAAGTAAACCGAATCGTTTTTTAATCTAATAAAACAAACAGAACTGATTGAGAGCAAACATAATCGGCTATGCTAGTTCAAACCAAATCATTCAAAATTGATGTTGAAATAATCATACCTGGGCTGTAGGAAAACGTTTCAATCAGGATAACTTTGAGTTGACAAAGGCCATAGTTGCCTCAACATTTTTGAAGACAATTGAACTCGGGGTCTTTCAACTTGCTGACAGACTACTTGATAAACCTTTGGATTGATCAAGGGTTCAACAGGGGGGCAAAGACACATGGTTGGACGAGTGAGAGAGGTGTTGTGGCCCAGGTCTGGAGAAGTAATAAGCATTCCAGCAAATGCACACAGACCCAAAACGTACCTTTTAGCCACGAAGAAGATCTGAAACTTGACCTTTAAAGGACGAGATAGATCTCTGTAAAGACCCAATTTCTGAGGAAACCGCCCATGATGAAGGTAAAGGGGCTAATTTTGGTTCTAGGTTTTCAAGGGTTTGATCTGATTCAAAACCGTTTGCCCAGAATCGCTCACACAAAATCGTGTCTCTGGGAGGTAATTACGGGGGCAGTCTTCTCTGGCACTATCAAACAGTAACAGACTCTGAACATCATGGGGTTAAATTCTCTTTACAGGAGTCATAGGAGAAAGCACACAGTCAACAGGGTGAACGGGACAAGGGTTTGGACAGGGTAGGCGCAGGACCGAAAGCTCAGAAATTTCCCCAAAACCAACAAAGGTAACCTGAGATACAAGGCAGGCATTAATGCCTAAGTGTGCGAGGGTGGTGGAACGAAACAGACCCATGCAAAACATTCATATCAAATGTACAATCGATGGCGCTATGGTCGCTCAAATCACTATTGGTGTGTGCTAAAAACAATGCCAATCAAACAATTATTGAAAACTATGGTAAGTCGACCCGAATATTTGCACAAGAAATAGAGTTTGCATGAATCAAAACAAATCAATATTTCGAATTTAGCACCAAAGATTTGACCATAAAACTTATGCGTTGTATAAAACCATTGCACCACAGGTCTAATCATAATGTTTATATGTTCTCATGAAACCATTGCACTAAAGAATTTGACCAAAGACAATAGAACACCAAACCACCATTGTATCAAGGACTCGATCACAATCACTAGAATACCATCGCATCGCAAACTTATAAAATGAAGTCATATTAAAAAAATGCAAAGTGAGTAAAGATTTGGTGTCTTGCCAACTGTGTGACCATAATTGAATTAGAAATGCAATGAACACATAGAAAAGAGTAAGCATAACAATCCAGTGACGATTTTAATGCCATCGACATGAAATCAAACTTAAAGTTTTCACGCTTGCAATCGTGAAAACGAGAACAAAAGGCAGGTGTGCAAATGCGCAAGATAATAGTGTTGTTTTATTCAAAAGATTGTGATGAGAAACAAGGGTTCCAAAACACTTGTGTAGGCAGCTTATAAGGATAGGATAAAAAATGCGAAATGGCTGCCAACAATGGCGACACACTGGTAGAAGCAGTTATCTCTGTCAAAAGAACAAATTCAAATTATGATAACAAGAATAATTCTAACTCAAAAACAACCAGAAAATTGTTTAAACATCATCATTAATCAAATATTCCAGCAGTGCTTAAAGGATGAAAACTGATAACAGTCTTAAGACAAGCGAGCCACGATATTAAAGATAGAATCTCCAATACTGTTGGCAGAGCCACTGCTGCTAGCAGGCGTCCATAGCCTCGACAGGGTTTCCATTTAACCCACTCTAATATCCATATCCTGCCAAGAAGTTCCAGATCAGAATAAATGACGTTTTAAGGTCAAGAGATTTCATACTTACGAATTTTCATATACCCGACATTGTTTTGCTGCCAGTGGGCCTGTTCAGTACCCCGACGAAGTTGTCTTGGCGTCATGCATGCATTTACCTGCTGCCAGCAGACTTGTTCAGCATCCCGGTGGGTTTACAAGCACTTCCCACAACTCTTTAATGATTTAATTTTTTAAAGATATATAATTGAGCGGGGTGACGCTGAAAATTATGATATTTTAGACATATTTTTACAGACCTTGAAAGAATTTTTAAAACTGTCCTTCATTAAGATTCAAAGATGGTTTATTTACAAAACCGACCTTCAAAAGCAGGGAGATATCTTCTGAGTTATTCCCTTAAGGAACAAGGACAACGTAAGAAGATAATGGATGGTCGTGACAGGATTCACTTACAGATTGAAAACAATAAACCTCTTTCAAACAACAATCTTTCCTTGACATGGATGTAAATTTCAGAAGCATATCACGGTTGATGTTTAGACAACTCTTCAACAGTCATTTCAGAGAAAGAATTTTCTGTTTTCTTTGTTTGACTAGTTCATGATGCAGGCATGTGTGTTTCAAAAGAAAGACCGATAAGCATAAAAGGAAACAAAACACACCAGCGAAGAAAGATTTGAAAGCAAATAAATCCAAAAAACAAAAGGAAATATGTACAGAATGTGCATCTGAAAACCTCATGCAACAAATCCCTTGGGAAACTGAAAGAAAGAAAAAAAATCCTATTTGATGGGAAAGCAGTCTTACTCGTGGTACCTTGGGTCAGGGTTGATTTAGATTTATTTATCTCTTTACTTTCCATTTAATATTTTCATGACGATACTGCATTTTTTAAAATAAATGTTCAACTAGAAGTAAAGAGAAAAAGGATCAAGAGGACTTCCCTGACAACAACCGTATTATGGTTCTCGTGGTACGCCCACTTGCGTTCATGACTGCATTATTACAAAGAGAAATAGTGAGAAATAAAACTGAAAGAAAACCTATTCCTAAACCTAACCTAACTATTGAACAAATCAGGATACTACGTGAAGTCATGCTTCCAATGTAGCCATCAGAGTAACTCCAATCCTGCAACGAAAACAAAATCAAACATTATTAATAAGAATGGTAATATATCAACAAATGACAAAAACATATCACACTTACCTTCATAATAATCATCTAAAAACAAAGCATGATCTTACCATTCCCTTCAGTATTCTTGATGTATGAATCCTCCAGCCATTGTGCAATCTTGTCGTGATAAGGGTCATATTGGCATGGGCGAGTGTAAGTAAGTTTGAAAAAATTGTCAGGATTACGAGGAAATGGAATAACCATCAGCCAAGGCTGAAATGCCCCATCCTCCTGACAGTTCTCTAAGTGTTCATTAATTTCTTCACATGGAGGATTTAAAAGAAATATGTCACGCCTACTTCCAAGATACTTAGGTAAAAAGAAAGCAAGCTCGACTTTGTCTTTATTATGAAATTTTTTCATATATGAATATTCAAGCCATCTTAAGATCCTGTCACAAAAATGAGGATGAAAACCATGACTTTGATGAAACGAATTTATCAATGGAAATCTCATCATAGGAGGATTTGTGCCATCAATTGGATCATTGGTTTGAATGTTTCCTTCGATGAGATTGATCATTTCAAAATGTGAAGCATAAACATTAAGATTCGAGCTAAGCAAAGAACGAATATGCAACTTAGAATGTTTGATCTCCATAAGATATAATGCATTGTCCTTTTCAACAATAAACTGTGTAAAATCATCTCGCAACATGTCCTTTTCCCATGTGAGTGATGAAAGTGAACAAGCGTCAAATCCGGTTTTATCAATGTTATGCTCGGAATTAATTTCACCAAAATTTAGCATATCGAAAGGATATGATTGTGGCGGAAAAGAGTAGTATGTTGTAGGTAAGATGTTAAGTCCACCAGAATCTAGGAATAGATCAGGATATAAAGAATAAAATGAATCATAAATAAGCAGATGAAAATAATCTCTTGAACTATGATACTCAATAATGGTATTCTCAAGACAATTCTCTTCACTTTCTTTAAAACTCTTATTTTGTTTTGGCGACGAATTCCTCAACATAATATGATCATCTGGATTTGCCTTTTGTGTGATAGATAATTCAAAATTTATGTGACAAGCATCTAGTCTTTCCTGTGAACAAAGTGCATTTTGAGGATGAAGGTTTAAGGTTTCTTCTTCTAGTTGTATATCTTCTTCTCTAATCAGTTTCATAGGAGTACTAGAACATTCAAGATGATTTTTGCCACTTAAGTGTTCTTCAATGACTGATTTCAAATGTTGATTAGAGCATGAGTTAAAAGAATGAGGATATTCACCTTGAGCCAGAAATGAATCTTCTTCCATACTGTTCGAAGACTGAAAATACAATGATTCGAAGGAAAAACCAATTTGGTTGTCAATAAGGACCTGGTCAATAGATTCTACCTCCCTAGATTTTTCAACATTGTCGGAAGGATCCTTCTCTTCTTGCGAAGAGAATTGTTCTTGCAGTTGAGTGATAGGATTTGCAATTAGTTCTTCATTCGTGATTGAACATGACTGGATGGAAGGGATGGAAGCATCATAGAAGAGATTTAATGCCAATGACATGTCATCGACATTAAATTTACAGAGGATATGATAGACTCTTGTCAAAAAGTCTTCTGAAGATGAATCATCATTGATTAGCGAAGTATGAAATTCTTCACATAATTGATCAAAATCATAAATTTCAAAAG
>CBVK0100247624.1:0-16038 GCA_900067695.1 Picea abies | reverse complement strand
ACCTCTTAAGAGGAAACACATGTTCTTAACCATTAGGCCCACTCAGATAATATAAATAACAAATATGTGATGCAATATTCACAAATAGCAAAATTGACTCTGCATAAAATGACTCAAACACAATAAAAGTTTTTAAATGATGCAAAAAGAGGCACCAATAACACAAAACAACACATTCAAAAAGCTTCAAGAACACAAATACAACGCAAAATATTAACATTATATATTATGTCAAAATAGTTAATATAAATAACAAACATATGTGATGCAATATTCACACATAGCAAAATTGAATCTGCATGAAATGACTCCAACACAATAAAAGATTACTAAAGTGTCGAAAAAATGCTACCGAGGTAACACAAATAAAACGCTAACGACACTCATATGATGCCAATATATGAATGACACACTAAAACAATCGCAATGTAAAATCGACATTTAAGGCTTTTGATGTCATAAAAAAAACACTAGAGATGCAAAGATGTGTATTTGACACTCAAATTAAAGTGGGGAAGAATAAAACTTAAGGGTGTAGTGGGAAGGGTGCATTGGGATATGTGATACAAAATCTGCATGTTTAAATGTAAAAATAACACAAACTACAACACCCCTAAAAGTGTTGTTAAGTGTATTTCAATTATTTTTCCTTTTAAAAAGGAATGTTTTTAATTAAAAAGTTTTTTTTTATAAGACATGATCATGCGATGATAAAAGATGAAAGCCTATCATAGTTAATGTAGTAAGCAATATTCATTATAACATTATTTAAGATATTTTATTAGACAATAATCATATCGAATATAAAAAAATATATTTTTAATAATCATTTATTATTAAATTTAATTAAGATGAGTCAATATTTAGGTTTTTAATTTTTATATAAAAGTAATTTTGAATGATGTTAATTATAAAATTTCTAAATTAATATTATTGGTTTTCTATGTTAAATTATTCTATAAAAATCTTATAAAATATATTTTAAGATAAATTTAATTTTATAAAAATAATAAAAACAAATAATAAATCCATTTTTATATAAAATTATTTTTATATATTAATAATTTATTGAAATAAAAATAAAAATAAAATAAAAAATAAAAAATAAATTATTTCTATACAAATATCATTATACAAATTTGTTTATAAGTATGTATAACTTTGTTTTTTTTTAAAGAAAAACATAGATAACAAGTCTTCACAAAATTGCTAGTATCATTCAAAATTGTTAAATGTTAAGTTGTTGTTAATTTAAATGAATAAAACAAAAATTTGAATCTTATTTTTTAATATATTAAAAAGTGTTCACAAAATGTTAATAAAATTTAAAATTTATTGTTTATGAAATATAATTTAAGAAATTAAAATTTATGTAAAACTACTTTTTAGCAATAAATCTCCCAATAAATAATGTAATATCAAGCTCCTCTCATCATTTAATTTAAATTTTTCTCTCGTTTTAATATTTTAAAAGTTAAGCTATATGGATATGTTAAAATTTGGTTTATCAATCGAATATGTTTTTATTAACGAAAAATGTATAAAAAATGGATGGAGAGGAATGAACAATACATGAATAAATACATGAATAAAGATAAAAAAATAATAAAAACATGAATACAAATATAAACAAACACAAGAATAAGTTACTATTCAACCACTAATATGATCAACCCAAAAGATGATAATTTATTTGTTTACAAACCATATATTTATACACATAATTTCTTCTAGATAACCTAAGATAACTTTCAAAAAGATCTAGAGGAGAACTATCTAAAACTATGTAAAGTCAATCTCCACATTTCATCACTTCTAGAGTTTTCTAATTAGCTAGAGTAATTACAATATTCCAAAAATCCCTCTTAATTATGACCACTAACAATTTTGACACTAAGCATTACATATTTACATTCGAAAATGCCTCTATGGACTTACAATCCTTACAAAATTCATAGAGGCTTATAATACTTGAGATCAACTAAAAAAACGTGTTTTACATCATTTACTTCTACATGTTGGTGCAACTTTTCCTTTCTCTATTCTCTACAAGATTTTTCTCCCCTTTGCTCCAATATTTCTATTTTGTATGCATTTTATTCTTCTTCTTCTTCCGTGTCAACTTTACCCTAGGTGATTTGTTTTCAATATTTCCTCTTATTCTTTGTCTTCTTCTACATTTTCTTGTACTTCATCTACTGCTAATTGAAAATTTCTGTCAACCTCTATAACATAAAAACCATCTTCATTTTTTTTCATCTCCTCTTTCACTACCACAACAACTTGAAGAACTCTAATGGTTTCCTTCATTTTTTATTTTCCTTCTTTTGTTGCAGTTATGGAAGATTTTCTATACCCATTTTCATCTCCATCATACTTAGAATTTAGAAGCCGCTCCCCAAGAAATTTTAATTCAACATCATTATCAAATTCAACATTCACTATAGCCTCATTCCTTTCTTCAACAAGTTCCATTTCTACATTCTCCTCACATTTCACTATTGTTGCAAGGGAAGTTTCATTTTCATCTTCAAATTCAATTCCATCATCCATGTGTATCTACAAAATGGGATTCACATTCTTCACCATGTATGAATGATCTACATATCATATAGATTCATCTTTTTCTTCAACAAATGATCTGAATCTTAGGGGGGATTATAGTCTAAGTTCAGATGTATGAGTCATATATTCATATTTTTATGTAAAATGGAACTCGATAGATATGTAATTAAGAGAGTCAAACCTAATCAAAATTGACTTTGTAAAAAATACACCTTATAAAAGGGAAATGGGGAGAGAGTGAAGGTTGGGAAGGAGAGGTCCCAAAATTGGCCTCATTGCATATAATGGTTATTCTTAATGGAATCCTTCTTATCCAACTCCTTCTCTCTTTCTCATATTTTTCTGGTGCATTCAGCTTATGGATTTTCATCTATGTTCTTTTGATTAATTTCATGGAATATTTGTATGTTTTCTCTTCTCCTCTCTTGACATTCAAGTGTTCTAGATATTATCCCTCAAGATCTAGATCATTGGTATCATAGCGGGTTACTGTTCCATGGGAAATAGGGTTTGAAGCATATTTCTAGTTCAAATATTTGCAACAATATCCAAACTCCTTTTGGCACTCTATGAGTCCATTTAGTGGGCCATACAATGTAAGTATCATAGTTGGTCCACATGCATTATAGGGTTTTTCTGGCCTCAGAACTTCATTCACCATTACAAGAGCATCCTTACATTGATTCACTAGATTCATTGGTCTATAACAATTTCAAAAACGTTGCAGGGTTTCCATTATTCTCACAAAGGTTTCATGGCCTCTACAACAACCCAAACTTCTCTACAAACCCTTAGCATCCTTTGTGGCCCTCTTCCCTTGGTTCTCTCATACCCAACACTATTTCATATTCATGCAAGAATTTTATAGATTAAAAAATATACATACAACATTTGGAAGACTGGGTGACCTCATTCCATCTCTTTCTCAGATTAACCACAACTATATGGTCATTGTAGGAGCACAATCATGGACCAAATACAAGGTATCTATCTTATGCAAACATTATGCAGGTTTCATGACCTCTACAAGGTATTTCAAAGGAAAAAAATATAGATCATTTTAAAGGATTATTTTTTAGCTCAAATGGGGTTTTTACAGAATTTGATTTTCAAGTAGATTTTTCTCATTCCATGGGATACAACAGACAAAGTATATTATATCAATGGAAATCTCTCTTCAATATCTCAAATGGGTCTTCAACGAAATTTGATTTCATCATATGCATCAAAAGATTTGAACAAAATTCCAGCGAGAGGTCCGATGCCATGAAAATAGGGTTTTCTCCTTTCAATTTTTATTATTTTGGATTTATTAAATCCTATTATAATTTTTACCCATGTAAAATGCCCCATAAATTGTAATCAACATCGACAACAAGCTTGTCATTTCCAACTTGATTATGGGTCATCAACAAACCCAAGGTTATGGGTTAAGCACACAAAACCCTTCTCTTGATTAACACTCTACACATTGTAATCATGATGGTACCATGAACATAATGGGGTATAATATTTTTAGAATGGATGAAATGATAGGGACCATCATTTTCTAAAGAGGGAGGATTCATCTAAATCTTAAGGGGGATTATATTCTAATTTCGGATGTATAAGTCGTATATTCATATTTTATGTAATAGAGATCTTGATAAATATGTAATTGATAGAGTCAAGCCTAATCAAAATTGACTTCGTAAAAAATACACCTTAGAAAAAGGAAATATGGAGAGAGTGAAGGTCTAGGAGAGGTCCCAAAATTTGCCTCATTGCATGTAATGGTTATTCTTAATGGAATCTTTCTTCTTTCTCTCTTTCTCTCTTTCTCATGTTTTTGTGGTCTATTTAGCTCATGGATTTTCATCAATGTTCTTGTGATTTCATGGTAGATTTGTATGTTTTCTCTTCTCCTCTCTTGACATTCAAGCCTTCTAGATTTTATCTCTCAAGATATAGATCCAAAAATTTCTCTGTGGTGTTTAGGACAACTATAGACTCTATGCCTTGTTTATCTTCTTTTTCTTTAGTAGGCTCTTCTCTAGCTTCTGAAATTATATTTGTAATGTCAAAAACAATCACTTCATTAACAACTGCAATGTTTTATGACTTAGCTTGATGTTGATCAATGTTTCTCCCCCTTTCACTAAATTCCATATCTATAACATCCCAACCTTCTTGACACCTAGTTGTGGCTATAATTTTGGGAAGAATGCTCTCATACAAGCCTTTTTGAATGAGAGAAAATGCTGCTACATCATCCTTCTTGTTTTCTATAAGACAATCCTTCTAATATTGAATAACGGTCTCGTACATTATCTGATTTGAGGGTTCTTCAGACCCATTCAACACAATATATCATAAATCTTCTATACATAGTTCAATTTTCATTTTAATGGCCCCAAAATGATAATTTTTACCAGATAAACTAGAAGGTGGTGGAAGATAAGAACGATTTCTCAAATCCATGATGATAACCCCAAATTTATTCAAATTCTCCGCAAAACCTGAACCCCCTTTTTAAATATATCAATTCTGTTGCTCTTACCTTTTTTTAATTTTTAAAATGGAGCATAAAAAACTTTATATATCCAAAACTACATCGACCCTTTTACTTTTTAACATGGATCATTTTAGGGATTGAAATTCATCTTAGAATGTAGAAACCTTTGTGATCTTACTAGTCCTTAATATGCAAACTATGAAAAGTTTGGAGATATTTTTGTAAAAGTATTCAAATTTATGAGGATTTTATATATTTTGTATAAAATATGAGCTATCTTTAGGGTAAAATAATTTTATCCTATAGAATTTGGGCCACTCACTTTTAGAAAAAATGGAAATTCGTGAATCAAATTTTTTTTTTAAACATGGAAAATTAGCCCATGACCGATATATAGCCCCTAAAGATATCCCTATTTTTTAGCTTTCAAATGAGATGGGTCGTTCTCTTGTTGCTTCCACTTGTAGCCTTTAATTCACAGTGTTCAAAAAAAAATTAGAGTTGGATATACCACTAACAACAAGAGATTCCACCAATCTCATTGGCACACAAATATTGACTATACCAATTAGCTAAAGAAGAACACATAAATGTTGTTTAACATGATAGAGTAGACTTTGATTGCCAAATCAAACAACACTATTTCATGTGTTTTGTGATCCCAAGAGAATATGGATAATCTTGGTGGATGACTCTCTTCTTTACTGAAGCAACAAATTTCATCCTTCAACCGTCGACTTCAATCACAACCCAACCGAACTCAATTTTAACCCAGGACTTGCGTACTTGCTTCAAATGCACCAACAATGATTCTATAACATTTGAACTAAAAATCACATAACTTGTTGGCTCTAAAGCTCGAAATTGCATGTGTCCTAACTATGGATTGATATCCTTTAACTTGGATCTTTCTTTTAATAGAAAACCCAACATTTTGACAAGGGAGACATCATGTTGGTCTTGTTGAACCTACTTGCTCAACTTTCTTGGATACTTCAACCTTTCTTGTATATCACTTTGGTGTAGGGAGAAGAAAAATACTAACAACTACATTGTATTAGTTAACACATGAATAAACATACAAATGAATACAAGAATGAGCTACAAATCAACCAATAAGATGACCAACCCAAAATATGATAATTAATTGATTCAAAAAACATAGATATATACACACAATTTATTATGAGGAAACCTAGGATAACTCTCAAGAAAGATCTAGAGAACAACTATCTAGATCCAATCCACTAATCCATCACCCAAACTTGTATATTTCACCCTGGCTTGAACTCGACCCTTTTGAAATTTATTTCTCTCTACATTACATCATCCAATGGTTTGGTTACCAATCAACGCGACTTTAGCTGAAACCCTAATTTTGAATAAGACAACATAAAACCTATTTCCAAACAAGATATTATTCACATCATTTCTTCAAAAAACCCTAATTTAGATTAGACCAATTCACCTCCAATATCATACATTAATTCCTCATGTTCAAATCTAAACAAATATTCCATTACAATTCAAGAAAAATCTCGTGACCTCAACACTAAACTCATTGCCGAGCAATGTGAACCAATCCATGACCATGATACCAAGAACTTCACCTTACTCAAAAACCCTAATATTGATAGTAATAATAATTTATGGGTCTCCCATGTCAATTCCTTTAATCTAACATCTTCCTCTTCATTACTAATATATTATTATAATCCTAACCCCAATACATTTGAGAATCAAAGGGTGAAACATGCTTCCTTATCCGATTACAATAATCTCTCTCTCACTTTACCCTTTTTGGATGGCCTTAACACCATTACAAAAAAATGCCCCTCTTCTCCCTGTCCTTCCTCCATCCCTAATCCTTCCATGGTTATTAATTTATCTTCATTTAACCTAGACCCTCCAACCCTCCAACTTCTCAGAAAATGTATTAACTTTTCCCGAGCCCCTAGGTGTATCCTAGTGAATGAAATTATTTGCTCCATCAAATCCATTTACCTACAACCTTCTACCACATGAAGTTGAAGAAATTAAGCAAGAATTTGGTTCATAATCCTTCATTGTTCCAAATCTCCTAAACTCAACTTATATAAAGAACAACTTCATTCTATGCATCACCTTAATGAAAACTATGATATCATTGTCCTCAAAGATGATAAATGAAATTCTACTATTATTATGAATACCTTTGACTATGATTCTAAACTACTAGACCTCCTTTCCTCCTCTACCTATAAACCTCTAGCTAAGAAACATATTAATTCCATTACCAACTTGGTCACCAAATCCATCAAATATTCATCCTTGGATCTTAACATCCCAAAGCATCTCATTCCTCATAAACCCCAAGCATTGAGGATCTATGGGCCACCCAAAAAACATATAAAATACATTCCTCTTAGACCTATAGTGAGCACCATAGGATCCCCCACTCATGCCCTTGCTCGATTTCTTATTGATAAGATTCAAGGCTTCCTAAAAAAAACCTCCTCTTTTATTAAATATTCCATCAATTTCATTGACAAAACTATGAATTTTGACCTTGATGATCAAGAACTCATGGTCATATTTGATGTTGTTTCTTTATTTACCAAAATTCTAGTTTCTAAAACCCTTTCCCTAATCTCCAAATATGTAGACCCTAAAAATATTAACCTAATTGAAATCTTCCTCTCTTCTACCTTATTCACCTTCAAAAGGGTTTTCTATGAACAAACCAAAGTTAAAACCATGGGATCATCCTTATCATCAATGGTGGCTAATATTTTTATGGAACATTTTGAATCTTTAGCCTTAAAAAACTTTCATCTCAAACTTGAATGTTGGTTTAGGTTTGTATATGAAACATTTGTTATTTGGCCTTATGGCCATTCCACATTGATTGAGATTTATTACACCATCTTAACAACCTTTCCCTTCACATACAATTCACTATGGAAAACCAAAAGAACAATTCCATTCCCTTTTTGGAGCAACTTTATTCCTAATGGATCCCTTTCCCACTAAGTTTATAAGAAGAAGATGCATACTGTTAAATACCTTCATGCCAGTTCCCACCATCATCCGGCTAAAAAATTCATTGTTCTTAAAACCCTAATTACTCAAGCCAACCACATATCCATCCCTTCATTCCTCGCAGAGGATAAATCCCACCTAACCAAGGCCCTTTTGTCCAATGGATACTCTATCTCTCAAATCAACCAAGCCTTTTCATCATCCAACAAACCTAAAACTAAATTATCTCCATCCTCCTCCCCTCCCCATGCATTCATCTCCCTTCTCTATATCCAAGACACCACTGATCTTATCTCATAACTCTTTGCTAAGAAGAGTATCGAAACCATTTTCAAACCCTTTAAAATCCTTAAACAACTATTTAGAAATGCTAAAGATAAATCCAACCCGATGCTTGGCCCAAGAGTTTACAAAATACCTTGCTATTGTGGAAAATATTACATAGGTCAAACTAGTAGATCATTCAAATCACGTCTTAAAGAGCATATAGTTAATACCACCCACAATTGTATCTCCAAATAAGATATTGTCAAATACTCCTTTAAATCCAAGCACCTCATTTTCTTTAACCAAACCAAAATTATGTCCTCGACTCCTTATTACTCCTATCACCTCATTTGGGAAGATCTTGAAATTGAAAAACATTCTAATAATTTTAATCATGAAGATGGATTCAAACTTAGCCAATCCTGGAAACCCACCATTCATTATCTTCATCATTAGGCTTCAGTTTCATTGACTTAATTGGATCATTCCCTTCCTTCCTCTTTTTCCTTTCACTTCTATTTTTGTCCTCACAATCTATTTGTTCACATTAGAGTCATCATTCCTTTTATCTTTATTTTTTCTTTGCCTATTCAATTTTAATTATTTCACTTTATTATCATTATTATTATCTTTTATTAAAAATGTTATTACAACTTTGAATACTTCATTATTTTCATCCACCTTAATACTTTTTTAGTCTTACAACTTAACTTACAACTTAATTTACATTCTTTATATGTTAATATTTGATCTATTATTGTCCTCCCATTAGTGTAATCAATTATGTGCTTTACTATTACTATAATTATCTTTTATTTTGAAGAAATTTATTTTTATTGTTAATCTATTTTAACACAATTTAATACTTCAATATTTTCAACAACGAATAATATTTTATTATTTTCACAACTTAATTTGTTTTCTTTATTAATATTTGATATAAATGGGTAAATTTTTGCGAGTGCCCATCTTCAACATCCCTTACCATTCTTCATCTTTAAATACAAACAAACCTCAACACTAGTTTCCAAAATGATAACTTCAGGTGTCTGTGATGATGGGTGGAGATGATGAGTAGAGTGTGCACTCGATGGATGGAGATGATGGGTAGAGTGTGCACTCGATGGGTGGAGATGATGGATAGAGTGTCCACTCAAAAATTTAGACGCTCCAAAACTTCATAAAACCTCATATTGTTTGTATGAATATGTTCATTATTTGGTTTGAATAAAAACGTATTTTTCAAACTTAGCACTAAAATCAATATTTCTTGATTTAATAGGTGAAATCCCTACATCTGTCTCCACTTTTTCCCCAAAATTGCATCCTCTCCCTATCTGAAAAATCAGTGTTCTTTGATCCTTCTATTTACCAATTGAGAGCATGGTAACTGTAGAAAATTAGTAGTTCCCTCTAGAGAGAACCGATAAAACATAAGCCACATGCCAACTTCTTAGTACCAACACCACTAGGAGCAAAAATGGATTAGGATTAATGAATGCCCAAATTTTGTATACATCATTTGACATAAGGATTACCTAATCACCATGATCTCTTGATAATGAAAATGAATTTTGTATTTTCATTTAAATTGTAATAAAAGTTGGACAATATTTAGGTTGTTCTAGAAAGGGAATATTTTATTTTTAAAATTTGAATCACCTACTCTAAGGCCTTGGGAGCTTATCTCGGGCAAGAAAATTTCCACCACAGTTTTAATCGGGAAGGCACGACCCTTGGTGCAAATGATGAAACAAAAGTATTCATATAAAAAGGAGTTGGGGTTCCTTGGGCACATGACATGTCAAGGGATGACTCTGTGTGACGTCTCAAGGGATGACTCCTCCCAAGGTACCTTACGACACAAGTCAAATGATGGGCATTTTGACGAAGAGTTGAGGGAATGACTTGGGTACTCCATCAATGAAGTAAAATCATATAAGACATGGGGGGCACACTTAGGAGAGTTTGGCCAACTCACCTAAGGGGCGTGTGCACCCAAGAGGATGAGTCAATTCGAAGAATGGGGAATGTTGGCATGGGAGGCACACTAAGGATGACCACTCATTGGTTCCAAGGGGAAAAACGCTTGATGAGTGCATGGATTTGTTTGGGTGAATGATTTCACAAAGGGGGAATGATGATTCGTTTGGACATGGGTTTTAGAAGTAGTGTGACACCCCCAAAGGATCGGACGGTTCACAATGGCGACCTTTGGAGAGTCTATAATAGAACAAAGGTGTAGAACCAATGAAGGAAAGTTTGGAAAGAACTTAGAGAAAAGGAGAGCTCGGATTTTGAGGAGCTCCCTCAAGGAGCCAAGTCACTCCACTCTAGGAGGACTTGTGTTGCGTTGAGGTGGAGGTTTCTGTGAACATAGCTCGGAAAATTTCTCTTGGGAATATTTTAGCCAAGTCTGGAAACGTTATGTTGGAGGCATGTGTGAGGAAGAAATGAAATTTATGAAGTCTATGGAAAGTCTACATAAATGAAGAGACACCAAGTTTGATGTTGAGGGCATGTTTGAGGTGCACCACAGGTGGTTGCAGAGATGGTTGTTACAAAGAGGCTTATGCTAACAAATCTATTCATGAGTGTCTTGGTGAGGTGAGGCGAGTCGTTTTACTCTGTAGAAGTTGTAAACCAAGACGATAGTGCTCATGTTGTAATTTTTATACAATAACAAAGACTTAGACTGGTGTTAGGCACAATTTGTTCCCCCCACACTATATCTTTGTGTTTGTCTTTCATTTGTTTCGTTCTTCAATTGATTTCTCATGGATGCATGCTTAAATATGATTAAGTGTTAAAGCACGTAACAAATGTATACAAGAGTTGCACTAGTGTAGGAGTGTGACTCAATACAAGAGTTTCACTAGAGTAGGAGTGTGACTCACCAGTAGCCTAGAATAGAGTATGGGTATGCTCTAGGTGAATAGTTGTAATCTGAGCAAAGTATTCTTGGTATTGTCAAGCAAGCATGTGAGAAACGCCACAGTGCCTCATACCCTCAAAAGATGCTTGATCATAAGGCACATTGTGGGTTAGTGACACCTACCTATTTAGGATTTGATAAGCTAATATATAATCATGTGGACCAAACACAAATAACTGAGCTTGCATTGCATATGGATAAGCATAACTCAACATTGGTTATCACTATGCAGATACTGTTCACTTCGGTGTGATTTATCTCCACTTTGGTATATTCTTTCATGTGAGTGCCTAATATTGATTCTATAAAGATCATTAACGTTCACTTATTTATTTATTTATATTTTGTAGAGGACCATTAATTCCATTCTTGAATAAATGTATATATTTTGGTTGTACATTTTTTTCCTCTTCTATGTGGTTGTTGGCTCTTGTGAGCACAATAGACTTTTGGGAACTTCATATCAACTTAGGATATTACTATGTACCTTAAAAGATGAAAAAGTAAATTCATACTTTATTCTCATTAATGTTATTAACAATAAAATTTAATCTTTAGTGTTAACTTAAGTGGCATTGAACAATATTTTTCAGTGATTAGTTCTAGAGGTTATATGTCAATAAACAATACATAAGGAAAAAGTGACACTTATAAGTAAAACTACAGGAAATTTAAAATCCTTGATCTATATATGTATGAATAGAATAATAATAGTCCACTTCTAAAGTCACTGCTAAACCAAACACCAACTTACAAAAAAAGAAAAATGAAAAATGAAAAATGACATCTAGATAAAACTATATATCCAAATCTACCTGGAAACCCAAAATCCTCAAGAATTTTTGTGCAATAACAATGCAACACTTATCCTAACAAATCTGTGGAAATTCTCATAAATAAAATAGGCTGGAAAAGATTAAGAATGTAAGAAGTGTCAAAATATTAATCATTCCACCACCTAAAAGACGACTTATCTTAGCCGATCAAATTTTCAAGAGTTGTCACCGCCTTGACTACCTTATGCATTTAATGATTGAAGAATGATCACCGCCACACTGTTTTAGTTTTAATCTATTGAATATCAAAGGGGCATTGAACCATTAATGTTCTAGAAAAACCAAATTCAATTTAGGCACAATAAAGGGGCAAGTTAACCGACTAATATATATATATANNNNTATATATATATATATATATATATATATATATATAAATATAATTCTGACTTTGTGAGACACACATATACAGAGAGAAAAAAAGAAAGTTTTTGGAGAGTGTTAATAGGGGATTTTATGCTTTGTTCATATTTTTTTTTTTTTTTCTCATTTTGTAAATGCATGTTAATGTTCAAATTTATTACACGGTGATTTATTTTGTTGTAGTATGCATACTCTATTTTCTGTTTGAAAACTTCATTTAAATCCTTATAATGTATAGTGTTTTGTTGTAGCATGTTATTTAGATTTAGTACAAAAGTACTGAGTTGATTTAGTGCTGGAGGGAATGATTCAATGAAGTTATTTTGCTGTTGTATTATGAGTTTTTAGACTTCTATTATAATTCCCTTGTTTCTGCTATAAATATGTTTTATTGTAATAGTCATTTTACTCTCTATTGAAACACCTGCTCAAACACCAGTTGGAAAATTTGTTGTAGAACACAGTATCGATCTTTATTAATGACGCGGGAGTGTTTCACTTAATTTTTTATTGTAATAGCTCTTTATTGTTAGCTGAAAAAGTTGTTGAAACACCTAATTGTAGCTTACAGTTGTTGTTACATAGTGTTGAAACTCATGTAGTAACTCTTCATTGTTTTTTGAAGCACTCCCCTGCATCTTTCATTGTGGTATCAGAGCTAGTAATATTTCAAGTTCCTCATTGTAACTGAATACAATGATTTGGAATTTGACTCAAAATGGATACAAACAATAATTTGACCCAACCACATAGTCATGTTTTGAATGAAAGGAATTATGATTGTTTGTTTATCAAAATGAGAATAATTTTGCATTCTCAATATCTTTGGGAGTTTATTACTATTGGTTATCTAGATCCTATTGACCAAGTAGCAGAAATGGCTCTGACAAATGTTGAGGGAATTTTGTTGAAGGAAAATGGAAAAAAAACACAATAAATCCCTCAGTCTTATTCAACAAGGCTTAACTGAAACCATATTTATGAAGGTGTCAAGTGAAGTGTCTTCAAAGAAATCTTTGGACACTCTTGAAACTAGCTATCAAGGTGCATCCAAGGTGAATATTTTCAAGGTTCAGAATTTGAGAAGAGACTTTGAAAATATGAAGATCAAGGATAGTGAGTTAGTTGATAGTTTCACGACTCAAATCATGAATGTTGTGAATGATCTAAGGAAGTATGGTGAAGACCTCTTAGACAAGACAATAATTGGGAAAGTTCTCATATCTTTTCCAAAGAAATTTTAATCTGTAAATGTACCCATAGAAGAATTTAAAGATATTAGTCTAATGCATATTGATGAATTATTTGGTTCTCTTATTGCTCAAGAATCCATGATCTCTAGATATGATAAAACATTATAGAATGCCTTCAAATCCTAGTTGCATTTTACTAGAGGCAGAGGAAGAGGAAGGCATAGTAGTAGATGAAGAGGAGGTTTATTTGTTGGTCAAAGAGACAACAAAGATGATTCAGAATCTCACGAGAAATCTCAACAAAATTATACTAGTTTAAGGGGGGGTAGGAGCAGATACTGGAGGCAAGGAAAGCATAGGTATGATAAATCTAAGGTACAGTGTTATTATTGTAAGAAAATTGGATAGTATGCTAACAAGTGTTGGAAGAAGCAAGCAGATGCTGGAAAACAGTCTGCACATATGATAGGGGAGTCATAGGATGACCAAAAAGTTGTGTTTATGACTTGTAATTTCACCCAAGAAAGTTCAAATGATGTTTTTTTTGGACAGTGGATGTAGCAATCACATGACTAGAAATAAAGACTTGTTTTTCATTTTAGATACCAGTATTCAGTGTAAGGTAAAGTTGGGTAATGACAATAAGGTAATATTTAATGGTAAAGGTGTGATTCATGTTTATAATAAGAATGATGAAAGAAAAAAATAGTTGATTTTTATTATGTACGTGGTCTAAAATGAAATCTGTTAAGTATTGGACAATTGATAGAGAAAAAGTATAGAACGTTGTTCAAGAACAAGGTATGTACAATTTATGATAATTATCCAAGCAATCAATTGATTGTGAGAAAAGAGATGATAAAGAATAGAATGTTTCCACTTATTATGAGAAATTATCTAACTAACTCTTTGAATTCTTATAAAGCTAAAGGTTTGGATGAATCATGGTTATGGCATCTCAGATATGGCCATTTACATTTTCCAGGTCTAGATTTGTTGAAGAAGAAGCAAATGGTGAAGGGGTTGACCAATATTCAACACCCAGGAAGCTCGTGTTAGAGTTTCATACTTGCAAAGAATCACAGGGATAAATTTATTTATGGAGTTTCATACAGAGATAAAGCTCCATTGGAACTTGTTCACACAGACTTATGTGGACCGTTGCAAACACCTTCATTGACTGGTAATGTCTATTTTATGACTTTTATTGAAGATTTGAGTTGAAAAACTTGGGTTTATTTGTTGAAGTAGAAGTATGAAATTTTGATATATTGAAGAGGCTTAAATTTTTTGTTGAAAAGGAGAGTGGAAAATATATTAAAGTATTGAGATCAGACAGAGGAGGTGAGTATATGCTAACTGATTTCATGGAGTTTTGTCAGTCTCATGGAATCAAGAGACATTTTAGTACTTGTTATACTCCACATCAGAATGGAGTAGCTTAAAGAAAGAATCAAACCATTATGGATATGGCTCGAAGTATGTTGAAGGAGAAGCATCTTCCAAACGAATACTGTAGCAATGAAAATATGTATTTAGTATATATTATGAACAGGAGTCCAACTAAGAGTGTGAAGAACCAAGTTCCCCATGAATCTTGGAGTGTTATGAATATCAACATATATCATTTAAGAATTTTTGGGTGTGTAGCTTGTGCTAATGTACTTTAAGAGATGAAGAGAAAGTTGGAAGACAAAAGTGAGAAACGTATCCTTTTTGGATACAGTGAGGAGTCTAAAGAATATAAATTCTATAATTCCATCACCAAGAAGTATGTTATCAACATATATGTTGAGTTCAAGGAAGAAGAGGCTTGGGATGGTAACATTGATAAAATTGTTTTAGAGGGAGATGAAATATCCCATGAAGATGATGATGGAGATTAGAAGAATGTATAGGGTGGACAGTTGATTCCACAGTTAATTCCACAGTCACATACACTTGCAACAAGATCTCTTGTAAGACAATCACCAGGAGTCGGCCCATCACAACTAAGAACGCCCATAACACATAAGCACGATGAGCCATCAGGTCATGATGGACAACAAACATGATCAGATGTAAGTGATGAATCAAATACTACTTTAACTTCATTAAGAAATATAATTAGAGGTCAAAATACTATAAATTTAGGAGAATTATATGAGCAAAATGATGAAGTAGATCAAGTTTCAAATTTTGCATTAATTGCATATGATCCTGTAAATTTTGATGACGTTGTTAAGAAAGAAGTTTGGGTAGAAGCTATGAATGAGGAAATTGATGACATAGAAAGAAATAATGCCTTGGAACTTGTAGATTTTCGTGAAGATAAAAATGTATTGGTGTTAAATGGATTTACAAGACCAAGTTAAATGTTGAAGG